>JAMKCH010012871.1:0-26801 GCA_023653785.1 Ophioderma brevispina
GGTTGCGCCAACGTTGGCTTTTATAGTTGGGCCTGTGTCAGTCAAGAATTAGTTAATTTTTTTTTTTAATTGTGCTAATTATTATCAAAATCTTGCGGTAGGTTGTATTCCTGTTTTCCTATTAAAGAATTATTTCTCCATAATATACTTAAGGAATATACAGAATGTTAGCTTGTTTTTCACCAACTTTGAAGTTACATGCAATGAAACAAGTTCGATCAGTAAAGTAAAACGAAATCTATTCCTAAAGATAAGATATTTATTCTATGGTGTCAACGGTAAAATTGTTACTTGTGCCTGATTGCTTCTCATTCGAAGCCGCAAATACATTTTGTCTGCAAAAATGCAATTAATTCCATCCACTAAATAAGAAAACGTAAATGTAGTACTCACAGGAGAAGATTAAAATGGTCCAAAAAATTAAAATTTCAGTAGAAAAATGAGAGGTCGTCAAGACCCCGCCCCCCAATTTCGCCAACGTTGGGTGACGTTGTTCTTAGTGCGACATCCCCAAACACATGAAATCATTTTTTAGAACCCTTATGATCCAAATTTCAAACAACTACTTATTTAATTCAAATTTACCTTCATGTACTTATTTTCATTTTCCATGACAACTTCTAATTTCCACATTTTTCCATATTCCTCGCCGTAATCCTACGTTGGGCCAACGTTGCTTTGCCACCCATCTGTCACCCATTAAGTAACTTTCATGATCAGTTTCGACATCACCCTTACCGTTGGCTAGACGTTGCCTTGCCGACCGCGCCGTGCCGCCATTGCCGAACGTTGGCCCATATGACGACCAACTTCCCGCGTTTCTGCACACGTTGGCCATCGTTGTTCCGAGTTGTATGGCACCCGTCAATTTGTCGTTGGATGCCAACGTCCACTTTACGTCGGTAATCATGTCAAAAAACCCATCTTTTTTTGGGTTGGTAAACAACGTCGATCTTAACGTTGGCTGGGGGTCGAAAGCGACCGACCGTGCCTGACCAATGGTGACAGTTCACCCTAACTTCGCCTTTCTACTGGGAAGTGATTATTAATCTACCTAAATCAACAAAGATTAAAAGGGGAAAATAGGATTGAGTCGCAGTGAGACTCATAATCTTAGTCTAGTACGCCTACTGACTGGGTCTGATCACTCAGATCAGTTTCAGCAAGTTTTGACTCTGCATATTTTGACCCCCTAATCAATGACGATTCAGCCCGGTCCAGCTCGGTACATGATGCGAATGGTATGTTGGTACATGTGAAAAAAAACCCCCCGTCACGGGTTTGCTTAACAAGACAATTGGGTCACATGGGGGATGCAACATGTGTAGATTTTGGCCTTGCCTTTCACCCGCATGAAAACTTTTGACAAGTTGTCTCACCATGCATTCTTCCTCGAATCTGACCGCCATGCGCGCCATTTACCCGTGATTGAGATTTCTCTGCCACAGAAATCAAGTTAGGGAGAATTTGTTGTTTGATCAAAAAGCCACGACATTTTTTTGCTCTGCTGTAAGTTCACATAAGCGAAAATTCAACCAACTTTTGGGCCAACACCAAATTTTGTATTTCAAGATGTTTTGTTTCATAGGTAATTTTTGGTTCCACAAATTCAACCAAAATTCTGTGATAAATACAATTACACCAGGGAGAATTAAGCAAGTAGGCATTTAGGGCGATTCCCGGTTTTTTACAAACGACCGCGCCAACTACGCCTACTCGGGGGTTGACTTAACACCAAATATATTGACCTAAGAGGACCAAGTTGAGATAATCTGATTTTTCGTTTTGATGCAGTACATTTTGTGTATATAATAAGCGAGCGCGAAGACCGAATCCTCTTATAACAATCGCGTATCCCATATGTGAAAGCTCAGTATGAAAATCTATAGCCTGACAGGTTTAAAAAATACCGTCCCCCTTCATTTGATCCCCTTTTCGTTCTTACCATTACTCCTACGGACTTATTAATCGAAGGGAACTACAGGAATTCGCCATTTTTTAAAATTGTAATTAATTTTGTAGTGGATATCAACAAAAACATAGTATTGGCGACTCCATTCTGTTGATCTTTTTTTCTACTCGAAATTTAGTTTTTAATGTACTTGTTTCTAACATTAACCTATGATAAGGTTGTTCTGATGTTTTAAAAAATCATGCTTGGAATAATAAACAATGACGCAAATATGCTGCTAGCGGCCGATTCCATGACTTTTAAATTCGGAAACCGTGTTTGTACTCAGTCATGCCAAGTGATTGTAAGCTGGTGTTAATTTTAACCCAGGCTGATTCTAACACAAGCGGTGCAAATCGATCGTTCTTCTCATCCATAGCAGGGCAGCATCAAACACAGATTGGCCTGGGATGGCGAATTTCATGATGTTGCAGTTATGCAATAATTTTATTGTTCCAATTTTCATATTTTTTTTTCAGAATAATCCGGCCAAGGCAAGCTCAAGTCATGGTTGGCATGGTCTGCTCATAGTCCTCAGGGTTGCTAACTGACTAGACACTCCATATTGGGTGGTTTGTGGTCGTGTACTAGTCAGAGAATTAAGTATAGCTATTTAGGGGTCCCTCACACTTTTTTAAAACTGGGCATTTCCTCACCTTGACATACAAATCCATACCAAATGTCACTGATTCTTATTATGACGGATGTGCAGTTAATGGTCAAGAACTAACATGATGTTTGGCGTCCATAACTGGCGCAAAATGAAAAGAAAATCATGAAAATTGAAGGCACTGAAGCATACCAAATTTTGCCTTTATTACAATTCTACATCGAAACTGTAGAAAACTGTTTATATACCTCAGTATTGCTTATTTTTGTCCTAATAATTATATATTCCTATAAAACCCCCGGAATCGGAATATACTGTCAATCATTGCCAATAGGAGGTCCGTAAGTGAAGTATTTTAAAACTTTTTTCCCAAAAATTCCCCCGGGAAAGGTTTTTTTGTCGGAAAAACCACGCGATCTCTATATACTTAGTCTCATCATGCTCATTGGCTATGACGTGTCATCTATGTCCTAGACCCTTGGATCGTGGAAACCGAAAGCAACATGCAATTCAATTGAATTTCGCCTATTTCTATTGTCATTTGTAGGTGTGTTCAGTCATGACAGTAACTTACAGAGTATAAAGGAGGAAAGCCTAGCTCTTTCTGTCCAAGTCATACTGAGGGCCTACCTAACAGGCCAGCAGTTCATGTGAGTTTAGTAGGTCATGGTTCGTACAGGTTTTAATCATTAATCTCAACCTTTTAGGTGCGATGTAATACATTAGTAAACACAACTGCTGCCCTACTGCCTAGGCAGGCCCTAGGCTAAGGCTAGGCTGGCCTAAGGAGGTTAGGCTGGCCTAGGCAGGCCCTAGGCTACGCTGGCATTTTGTCATATCACCCATTTACATGCCGTCATCAGAATCAACTAATTTTAGTTTAGCCTGTAAGCACCCCACTAGCCAGCTAGTCTAGGCTGGCCCAGCCTTGGCCTGCCCTAGGCCATCCTAGCCTGCCTCCTAGCCCTAGAGGCTGGCTGGCCTAGGGCGGCCCCTATGCTAGCTGGATTGCTCATATAAACATTAACATGCCATCAATCAGAACTCAACTAAATTTTTTTTTAAAATAACCTCTAGCTTTTTCGAGGATCAATCCAAAAGGGAAAATGAAGGTGACGGATGGCTAGGCCTCGCCAACATAGAAATGCCCCAGCAGATCTTTGCATGATCTTGAATTGTAAGTAGAAGGTGAACAATATCATTCTGTCCAGGAATTATTTTCTCCTTTTCGCGGGGTTTTGCCTTTGCTATCGCGTGTGCTGCAGTGTACGCACTCACCTACGAGGCTACGCGCCTGTTTGGATCGTTACACGCGACCGTGATTGGTTGATCAAAATAGCTGTTTTTGTTCAACTTGTTGCTATGCTGAGGCTTGAATTGGTTTGCGTACGGTCGTGACTTAAGGTCCGCGCAATTGGAGAGCAATAAATATCTGGACAGAGTATGCATTTGGACACTTGAGACAAGTTTTCTTCTGACTATATGCCTAGGCCTGTGCTTTACGAAGTTTGTATCACGTAATGACCCTTAATTATTGCCACTACCAGTTGGACCAGTGACTGACCTTGATTATGATAGGTGTAAAGTGTGAGTTTGTTGTGCACTATGCTCCTGTGTTAACCAGATCATTAACTGAGACCTATGCCTTTCGCCATGGCCCTGGGTAAGCACCGACTAGCCTGCCTTGCTATATGCTACACTTTGTCGATTACCACCAAATACGGTGGAAATTTTCGGTTATCGTTTTGCGTCCAAAGCATTTACAGTAAGAATGCAGACCCTATGCAAAAATCCCACTGTGTTTTCTGCGGCTAATTGTGTGCCAGCATTATTCCATATCATTCACACTGTTTAGTGTTATGAAGGCCCCCTATTTCATACCCTTGGGCCGTGCATGCCCAATTTAATCTCACGACACTCACGTACTGTAGCAGCAGTCAGGTGAGATTGACAGAAAAGAGGAGTCAAGAGAAAAACCATACACTCAAACAACAAAAAGCTATAAACCAAACCCCGGTATAAAATTTACCGGCGAATGACTGGCTGCTGTACAATTATTTCAAGGGATGGCATGCAGCCAAAAATCATAATTTAGTTGTACATGGTTTAATGCGTAAAAGCGAGATCTTGACGAAAAATTAATGATTTTTTTATATGTTGTCGAGGCTGGTTGGATAGACACTTTTTTTTTTTTTTACCAAAGGCTGTCCATACTATTCGACTAAGAAGTAGATACTTAAATACGACTTAAACTAGGGGGGCCGGCCACAATCTGCTGATTGGGCATATGTGATTTCCAAACGGTAGTTACAGTAATTTCACATCTTTTTTCCCGCAGAGTCAAAGACCTTGAGGTCAAATTGTCAGAGTCAAATTAAAATGAAGGTTCAAATTTTTGGATTTATTGAAAATTGGAAGTTTCAAACAAATCTTGTTCCGTTGTTTTTTTAAAACCGCGGGCTTTACATGGATCCACAGCATGTGCCTTAACCACAGCTTTCTCTTTATAATTAGCTTTTAATTGTAAACAATGGCATGGCCCTTTAATTTGTAAATGAGTAATGACCCTTTATTCATGATGGATGACCCTTTAATTCGTAATGAAGACGCCTTTAATGGCATAGGAATCACCCTTATGATAATAAGGAATGACCCTCTTATTGGTAATAATGGAGGAATGACCCTTGAATGGTAAATGAAGGAATGAGCCTTTAATTGGGAAATGAAGGAAGGACTCTTATTTGGTAATGAGAATGACCCATTTTAATAGGCAATGAAAGGAATGACCTTTATTGGTAAATGAAGGATGACCCTTTAATTGGTAAATGAATGATGACCTTTATTGGGTAAATATATGTAAAATGAAGGATACCCTTTAATTGGTATGAATGCCCGTTTATTTGTAACAAAGGAACGACCCTTTAGTTGCTACTGATGAAGGACCCTTTAATTGGTAAATAAGGAATGACCCTTTAATTTGTAATAAGGAATGACCCGTTAATTGTAAATGAAGGAATGACCCTGTAATAGGATGACCCTTTAATTGGTAAGTGAAGGATGACCCGTTAATTGGTAAATGAATGACCCTTTTATTGGTAAATGACTGACCCTTTACTTGGTAAATGAAGGCATGTCCCTTTAATTGGTATATGATGACCGTTTAATGGTAAAGAAAGGATGACCCTTTTAATGGTAAATGACGGAATGAACCCTTTAATGGTAAATGAAGGAATGAACCCTTAATTGGTAAATGAATGGAATGACCTTGAATTGGTAAATGATGACCCTTTAATTGGTAATGACGGAATGTCCCCTTTAATTGGTATAATAGGATGACCCTTTAATTGGTATGAAGGAATGACCCTTTAATTGGTAAATGAAAGTATACCCTTTAATTGGTAAATGAACGGAATGACCCTTTATTGTTATGAAGAATGACCCTTTCATTGGTAATTGAAGGAATGACCCTTTAATTGGAAATAGACGGAATGCCCCTCTAATTGGTAATGAATGGAATGACCCTTTAATTGGTAATAAAAAATACCCCTTTAATTTTAATGGTATATGAAAAGGAAATGGTCCCGTCCTGTATCCCTTACGCATAATGCACATTTTGAAGAGCGCCCCCATTTTTTCAAAATTTGATATTTTGGCACGTTACGTTGGTGATTGTCTAGGATTATGAAACTATAGCTGTGAACGAGATGATAAAAACTGCGTCTTTATCAGAATTAATCGATTTGTAATCGAATTTGATTCAGATTGAACTTACCGCAGAGCTGGAAATCTACGTTTATGTCCTTCCCATGATGAAATGTGCCAACCAATCGAAAAATACCTCTAACTTGATTTGCCTGAACCAATTAACACTACCATTGATGACGGATACACGTACACTGGCGCTATTTCCTTCCAGCTATTTCACATGGGAAGGCCCGTTTCCAGCAGTCGTTGCATTATTATCGGGATCCCAATAATAATTATTCTTATTGCAAAATTCCGTCGTTTTGTGAGACCCAACTTCTTTAGCTTAAACCATTCACCGGTATGGTTTACTAGCCAGTTACCAACTGCAATCCGTTAAATCTCAATTTTTTTTGAAAAATTGGGGGCGCTCTTCAAAAAAATGTGGCTAATTTGCTTTTCATATACCTACCCCAACTATATGGGACATATTTTTTATGGTAGAAAACCCCTCCCCTTGCAGAATAAAAAAAATCCCAATCCATTTAATTGGTTTCCCACGGAGGTAGCAACGTCCAAGAGGTCACCCAGAAGGCCATCAGGTTTTTTTGACGATGTATTAGTATGAATCAATTGATGGGCTGGGGTCCATGGTGCAGGAAGTCACTGCATGTGGCGGGGCTACTAATAGAAGCCTTGCCGAGCATGCTCTAATTCACCATTTGCAGTTATTGCTGATATGCATATGCACAATGTTAAATTGTCAGTGACAGGGTAACGTGATCGAGTACTGAGTAGGGGTATACTGGTTGAGTGATTGACCCTTCACACCCGGTAGTCTACACATAGGCCTAATGCTTTCAACCAAATCAATAATCGATCTCATGTACTTGTGCATCAAGCAGCTCAACTATAGGATTTAATTGGGAATTTTTGCGGGCATTTTTCTATGGCAATATGACAGAATAAAGTGCATCTGAGCGCTCGCTTCTCAGGTTCTACCTAGCATCATATTAAGTGCCATAGGATAGGCAATAGCAAAAAATCCGGTTTCCGAAATCTTATAACAAAGTTTGTGATATAACTATTTTACACAGAGATTAATATCTGCAAAATGAGTGGTTTGGTTTGTACCTGGATGTTAATTTCAAACGCCTTCCTGGAATCATAGGGTCCCCGAACCCAATTTAATACAAAAATTTCAGTAGTACATAGGTCCTATCAGTAGTGTTTTATAGGCCAGTTATAACAGCAATGTTTTGTAACATGTTTAGGCCTTGTATCTTGAAATAGGTCGGCCTGACTGTTTCAGTTACACAAACACCACAACACTGGGCAAATTTCAAACGTTAGTTTTAATACTATTGGCCATACCGACTCGCAGAATGGATTCGGCAGGCAACAAAAGAATGGACGTAGGATGTTAACTGCTCTATTTCTACACAACTTTTGGTGTTTCATCAATGTATATTACACTGCTTGGTGTTGATTATACACCACCTATCTGTTGGAGCCAAATTGACACTACTCGTGTGTAATGTAACATCCTCCTGGAATCAATACTGAACCGCACCCTCTGGTGTTCATTACACCAACAATTGGTGTTAACATTTATAATTTGTAAACGTCCCTGCATTTTAGAAGAAAATATTTGATTTTTGTTATTGTTTGCTTCTATTGTAACCTGCCTTTACACTCAAACAGTTCATAAGCAGATCAACAAAATTCAATATTAAATTTGTGCAACTTGAACACACACCGAGCCGGGTTGGGTAACTCTATATTTTAACCACTCAAGAACACTGACAAGCTTGACACCGACTTGGTGTTAAAACACATTTTAACAACTACCATTTTAACGTGTGTATTGACATCATTACTTTATGTACAATGCAAAAAACAATAGGCGAGTAGCAGCATCAACATTTAGTCGATTTTAATAGTCCCACCCTACTTACACCTACATCCATACACAATGGAAAGCTTATTATTCTACTTCAGATTAGGCATGATGTGAAATTGCCAATGTGGGCCGAGGTGGTTTTTTTGGTCATTTTAGCCAAAAACATCATTTTTGAGCAAAAAATGATTTTTGGAGAATTGATATTTTTGACATTTATATAACCATTCCCCATCAATGTAGTAGTTTCAAACTATATTTAATCCCAAAAGTGCACAATAGCTTCCTAAAAGTTTACAAACTATCGAGTAAGTCTAGGCGATATTGGTGAAAATATACGTTTTTTCTCACATTCAATGTTCTAAACCTGAAAAATAAATAGATAAACTTTCGTTAGCGTTTCACCGGTCCCGTGTTTTTTTATAATGCCTAATGAGCTGAAAATACTTGAACTAACTACCATTGGCAATCAGATTTAGGATGATGTTGGAACTGCCAATATGGACCAGAAGTGGTTTTGGGGGTCCATTTCTTAGAGAGTCAAAACTACACTTTGGGTAAAAATGATTTTTGAGATCTTGGTATTTTTGACATCTATATACATGCTCCCATCTATGTAAGTAGGTTTCAGAACTATAATGTGTCCCAAAACCTCACAATAAGCTTCTAAAGTTGCCAAAATATACAGTAAGTATAGGCAATATTGAGTGAAAATGTGCATTTTTCTCAAATTTAGATTCTAAAACATGAATAATAGTTAAACTTAGCTGAACATTCAAAACATTCATGTTTTATGTTCTAAAATACTTGCAATATTCAGTATAGGTATGATTTACACATGTCAAGTTGGGCTGAAGGAATTTTGGGCCATTTTAGTCAAAAACATAATTTTTGGTGAATAATATGAAAAAGTATTTTTGAGATTTCTGAAAGCTACATGAAAGTAAAACTTAAATTACCTTTTCAAAATATTTTATGCTTTCAGACTGAGGGCTCGACAAGTGGTTATATCATGCGCGACCACAGGGTTTCAAAAGTACCCTAAACAAGTAATTTGATCAGTCTGGCCCGCCCCCCCCCCCCCCAAACAAGTATGGCATGTGTAAAATCCTACCCTTAACAGTAATTGGCAATATTTGTACAACCATAAAAGTGGTTCTTAATTGGTAATTGCTTCCTATGAAATGTGTTTCTGCGTAGGCTGTACTTAATAGCTTATTTGCACATAAATATTGACCGCATACGATACAAAATCAAGGTTCACAAATCGGAACCCTAATCATGTAAGTTCAAATCCCGGTCAAGTTGAAAAGTAATACCCTTTTTTTCCTCCACATCCAGTGTTTTTGCTGCCCTTTTTACATTACGTACGTATCGTGCACAATCTTGAAAAAAATACCCTTTTTACGTGTTTCTTTGGCCTCGCATGATATCCCCTTGTCAATGGGACAGTGACCCCCACCCCCTTCCTGGGCTTCAGATGTTAGTGAAAATCCTTTTTTGAAAGATGTTGGTATTTTCACTAAAGAATTAGTACTAGAAAATATCATTCCTGATTATGTATACTACATGATAACTAAAAATTATATTATTTTGGTATGTTTGTGGTTCATATCGAGCCATAGGTATGGTTAAAACAGTTGCAAACCATATTGACTGGTCAATTATTAGTTAAAAATATCGTTGGGGTGCGCTTTTATGTTTTTAATGAAATTTTCTATCTCTTTCTATCTATGGGGCATTTTGTCTAAAAATGCAATTGTATTCACTTAATTAGCTTAAATTTAATTCTCGTTGTGTTCCTCCAAATGAACTAGTTGTAGGATAGTGGGACCCAGTTTTATTCCGGTCGGAGTAAGATGGAAAACAGAAAAGAAAAATGAGTGAATTTCTGAAGGACACATGACAAGAAATGACGAAGGCAAAAGGGGTAGACAGGGGGTCGCACCTGAGAAAGAAAGGGAAGGGGGAATAAGGACCATGGTCCTAATAGATCATCCATTAAAAAATAGTTATGATTTTGACTAATTTGATTGATACAATAGCTTCCACGAATAGTAATTGGTTCCAAATATGCAATTATATTTTTTTTGCAATTATTATACTTTTTGCAATTTTGGTGGACTTGAGCATTTGGTGTGTTCTTCTTATAAAATCATTTTTAATGAAAGATTGATGAAAATGCTGTAAATTTTGTACCCCGAGAGAACAGGAGCTGCACGTTTCCTATAGCATCAGGGAGTCTATGATTATATATCATATGGCAGGTTTTTAAATTGTATTTTAGAAAAAGAAAATTCCATTTCGGACATAACACCAATGCCATAAATCTAAAAGAATTCCAATGTCATTTTAATTTAGAATGAAGAACTTCATAAAGGTGTATTTCAGCATTAAATGAAATTCATCTTCGACCTATTTCAAGGGCAAGATTTACATAACCTTTGCTCTGGTGGAATCTTTGTATGAAAATATGCCCTTTTTTCTCAGTATCATTAGGGAATGAGGCAGTTCGAACTCTTAGGGAAAAAGGTGATTTGCAAGCATGCCCAAACAATGATGATGCTAATTATCTCCAACGCAAATTCATCTTTGAAAGAAATATGACACGACAAATACAAAAAAATATGAAAATATGAAAAAAGACAATATGAAAAAGGCAAAACCCCAAAAGAGCTCAAAAAGGCAAAAAAACGAAAAAGCAGAGTTTGGGCGAGCGGAGCGAGAATAATATTATAGGGTTTTTGCCCCCAGCATAATATTTGGGGTTTTTTTGCCCCAAAAGGGTCAAATGTCGGTAAAAAGTTCACTTTTGCAAAATTTGCTCCCCCCCCCCCCCTTTGAGCAGGTTAAAAAAAATTCGGGCGAAGGAAAGTATCCTTTAACCGATTTCCTAAAATCACATAGGGTTTGATTGAGTCTTGAGAAATTATAAAAATCTTGGAGAATTTTGGAGAGTAATGAATGAAATTTCACAAGATTCTCTCAAAATTCAAAATAAAATTTCAAAGCATCACTGGTGAATTTTCTTTAAAATAACATGTATCATTGTAGATTTGCAGAGACTTGATTGGATTTACCACTTTTCCCCCACTGACACGGGGCCTTTTTAAGCTGCCGAGGTATGATTATAATTCTGAATTCTCCCACCTAATAGATAGGCATGTTTAAGTTAAGATCTCAAAAAATCATATTTTGCCCAGCAGAAGAAAGGAAATGGCATGTTTTTGAATAACTCTAAATTGGCCCAATTTGAACATGTCAACAGCATACCTAAATGAATAATGACTATGGTTAGTTCAGGTATTTTGTTATTTTAGAGCACTGTAAAACATCGGGTATTTTTAATGCGCAGCTAAAGTTTAACTATCATTCAGGTTTTTAGAAACCTAAATTTGAGAAAACGTATATTTTCCACTCAATATCGCCTATACTTACTGTATTATTTTGTAACTTTGAACATTTTAAATTGTTGAGCTTCTGGATACACAATAGTTTTGAACCTACTTACATAGATGGGGCATGTTACATAGATGTCAAAAATATCTATCTCAAAAAATCATTTTTTTTTAACCCAAAAATAGAGTATGTGTTTTGAGTAAAAGGGACCCAAAAACCACCGTTGGCCCACATTGGGCAGTTCCACATCATACCTAATCTGATGCCAATGGTATTTCAGGGTATTTTTCAGCTAGATTAGAGCTAAAACATGGATTTTTTAATGGACTAAAGTTTAACTTATACAGTCATGTTTTTAGAACCTAAATTTGAGAAAAACGTATATTTTTTTCACTCAATATCTCCTATACTTACTGTATTTTTGTAACATTTAGAAGTTTATTGTGACTTCTGGATACAAAATAGTTTAAAACTACTTACTAGATGGGGCATGTTACTAATTTCAAAAAATATCTACTCAAAAATCATTTTTTTTACCCAAAATGTATGTGTTTTGAGTAAACTGACCCAAAAACCCCTTTGCCGCATATTGGCAGTCCACATCATACCTAATCTGTATGCCAATGGTACTCAGTATTTTCGGCTCAATTGAGAGCATAAACCACGGATGTTTTGAACTGCTAATTCTTAACATCTGTGAAAATTAAGCAATTTCATTGGCTGATGCCCTGGTTCAATTCTTTTAATTGAACCCAGGAGTAGCGCTGCGTATTGAATGTTCTTTTTTAGGTTGAAGGACTCTCGTTATACATGCGTTTGGCTACGTTTCGCGGCTTCGCCTGTCCAAGCGTTGCGTCTCGTTGCGTATGATCTTTGCGTTTCAACGGGTTGTTCGATTGTTTTCACTGGGTGATGACGGTCCCAAGATGATTAAATAAGGGGAAGATACACTTGCGGACGAACATTGGTCCCCGGGCCTTGGATTACGGGGGCGCTATAACGACGCGGTTAGATTTTAATGGTGAGATACAGCACTGAAAAGTCATGCAAAACTCGGGGATAGGCCGGTAGGCGAATAATCTTGTTGACTATTTGGACAACTTAAAACGTGAATTGGTGTTATATGAAAGCTTTGAATTCGTCTGAATTGCTATAATTATAATATATGGTGAATTAAGTTCTTTTTAACACAAACACTTGGAGGGAACTAAACTATTTCCAAGGGATTTCACTTGAAGGGAAACCCGAATGTGTAGACTCCAAGGGCTGTAGCAAAAATATAACCTTGATCTAAAATCGATTCATAACCTTAAGAAAGTCTTTTCTTGTTGTATTTAAAAAAAACCGTAAGCATCGCGCAATTGGGTTAAATTGCCTTAAATGATAAAGCTATTTAAGAATGATAAAAAGGGTATTATTTTTGGGACCGGTACTCTCTTTACGTTACCGACGAATTGAACCCCGGCCGACACCATTATTTTTTGCGTTGAGAACTCGGCCTCCGGCCTCGTTATTGTTATTCCACTTAAAATAATTGTATCGCCTTGGGTTCAATTCGTCGTAACGAGAGTACCGGTTCCCTCAAACGTCATACCTTTTATCCTCTAACTAAAAGTTTATTTTTTTTTCAGGTGTTTTAGAAACATGAATGATAAAAACGTTACATATTTTCACCCCAATTATCGCCTATACTTACTGTATATTGTGAAACTTTAGAAGGCTATTGTGCGCTTTTGGGACCGCAATATAATTTGAAACCTATTTCCATGATGGGGCATGTTATATTAGATGTCAAATAAAATACCAATATCTCAAAACTCAGATTTTACCCAAAAATGTATGTTTTATGTTTAAAATGACCCAAAAAACCACCTTCGGCCCACATTGGCAATTTTCACATTCATGCCTTCTATTAAGTAGACATAATGAGCTTTCCATTGATGTATGATGTAAGGTATGTAGGGTGGACTATTAAACTCTAAAAAATAAGCCACTCGCCTAAAAACACGATTGGGTTTGAAAAATCATGGGCGCCACATCGGGAAATCTCTGAGTCAGGACTTTAACACCGTTCACATATGGTAGCTGATGTAATCATGGCAGTGGTGGTGGTAGTGATCTAGGAGGTAGAAATAGGGGGTCCCGAACGACAAATTTCTGAATTATATAAACCCACGGATCCCTTTCCAAAAAGGAGGTTTAGAATACTCCCGGGGGGCCATTGTATTTCCAAGGTTGGGATATCATGCTAGTGTACAAAAATAGACGCGTAATTAGGGTCGGTTTTTGAGATCAGGCGATGTACCGCTACATGTTTAGTGTATCAAAGCATCAAAAATGAAAAATTAGGGTATGCTTTTCACGTCGAAAAAAATAAGTGTTGGTTAGGGTGTGATATTTGATTACTTGTAAAAAATTCCACATTAAAATTGCTGGAAAATAGTTGGTTTTCTTCCCGATTTTCTCCTGATTTCCCATGATAGATTCCCGAGTTTAATTTTAACCGTTATAGCCCTTATTGTAGCTTTATTTTCTCTATGTCGTCATTGTCTCGCATACCCACATAGGCCGTATAGTCTTTTATAATAAGGAGTTTCATTTTATTTTTGCATGCTCATCTACACTATTGAACCGATTCGGTTACAAGTATAGGTTGCGTATTTTATATTATAAAACCGGAATTTAGGGTCGTCTGTCATTTGTCGATCAAAATTAAGGTCATGAATATTTAGTCCGGGTTTTAGGTTCAAATTGAATGAAATGGCTGGAATTTGCCAACGAAAAACCCTTGTCAATTTTACGATATCCGGCAAGACTCATTACATTCCAAAGAAATCGGGACAAACTTTATAAGGAGACTTTAAATTTTAAGGTAATTGATTTAATATTCAAAACTTATTAGGCCATAAGGAGTAATGTGCAAATTTGAAGTTGTACTGCATAAGAGTTGAAAAAAATACACGAAAACTTCAATGAAATCAGGTTTGTGTAAATATTTCCTTTTGCTCGGAGTATGTAAAGTTACAATAAGAGACTATGGAGCCTGTTCCAGTTATATGTTTTTTAACGGCGTTTGTAAAACCGCGAATCGCCTAAATCGCCTACTTTCGCTTTTTAATTTTTCCTGTGTTGATTGTATATCACCGAGTATTTAGTTGAATCTTGGAGAACCAAGCGGATTAAACTAAAAACAAAATTATCTTTGCAGTTCATAATTTTTGGTTTGTGTTTGTCCCAAAAATTCTGGTTGAATTTGTTGAAACTTACGCAGAGCAAAAAAAGGTCAATGACTATTGGATCATCAAAACAACAAAAATTCTCCTAACTATTCAATTCTGGGCAGGAAATCTCAATCTTAGTCTCGGTCCCAGCCTGCACGAGTCATCTTATGTATTGGGATTGCTATTAGCCTTCATAGTATCTAGCACAGAAGAAAAACGTTTATGAAATGGCGGGAGGATTGGGGCGAGTGTGATGAGCCTATACCGCGGGTAATTGGCAGTCAATTTGAATTGAACGTGGCAGATAGGGGTCGAGACAGCTTGTGAAGTGTTCATACCGTCTCATTATCCCATATCGAAGAGAGGGCCAGGTGACAAGGCAAGACAAAATATCCACATGCATACAAAGCCATAATTTACAATGTCTTGTTTCGCCACAACCAGTGATGTCCTAGTTCGACAGTTACCCACATACCATTCACATCATCTAGGCTTACCGCGGGTTATACGGGCTTTATTCAGGCTTTAGTCCGTTAACAAACATTTGAGTTAGGGGGTCAAATGTCGTCACGGGTGGCCAACAATATTGCACAGTGCATGAGTGGAAATTGGGAAAACCGAGTGAGATGAGTCTGATCAGTCACTCAGTTCATAAGACTAATTAGTTCTCGGGTCTCATAAATGGTCTGAGATCACTGCCTATCTTTTATCTTGTGTTGATTTCTTAGTTAGAATTACTAAATCACGTTTTATCAATAAGAAATACACAATTCTGCCATGTGCTAAAATCTGTGCAGTCTTCATAATCAGCACCACACAGTGATCCGGCGTGTATCGGGAGGATTAATTTTACTTACCTAGGGAGTCCTGTTTTCACGCCAGTAAAGCAATTCCATAAATGGAGAGTAGGGAGGCAGAATTAAGCGGAAGTAAAGCGATTGAGGCAATTTCCTGTGAGTGAGGTACAAACGCCGTATGGTTTAGGTACATTTGATAAAATGTACTCGTTTAGGGTGTAGACAAAATAATGTCAAAATACTGGTTTAGAGTTGTATTTTTAATTGTTATGCGACAATTACTTTTAGGCGAGTACAATTTAAACAAAAATACTAGTTAAGGGTAGCAAATTCAAACCAAAGGTTACTTTTTAGGGTAGCAAATCAACAAAATATACGTGCTTAGGGCTGTTTTTTCATGCCAAGTGAAAATACGCACTTTTGGTGGTACGTTTTTGGAGCCATGACACGAGCACGATATCCACCTTGAAATACAAGTGGCACCCCCGGGGAGAATCCTATAGGCCTTTACACAAATTGAATACTATAGAATTATAGACATTATGAAACACCGTCTTAAAGGTACTGAAATAGTACAGTAGATAGATTCATAGGATGGTGATATATGAAACCCTGGGGCAAGTAAAATAATAATAATATTATTAAAAAATACAAAATACAGAATGTTCCCATCCAAAGTATAAATTAACGGAAACTGTAAACATTGAAACAGTATACTTGTCATGGTTGTAGCACAATACAAATTAAAATGGATCTACTGATAAGCTTGCATAAATTAGGGGTTCCTTCATAGTATTTTGGGTATGAACGATTTGTTTATGCCCGAGGGCTTGCCCGTTCATGTATAACGTAATTTCCCACCGCTAATAACATTACTTACAAAATTAAATATTACATATCAAATTCAGTCTGAAATTGCATGATCTTTGCCTATTTTCGGCGTTCGTTACGCAGCCATGTATAAACGAGAATTTATACACGGTCACGTTGAAGCGTATTTGACCAATCGCTGTACGCGATATCATACGAGGTATACATTGAATCACAGAAAGTAGAAAAGGAGGATCCCGGGTCTGACGCCATTGTTTGTCCGGCATGGTCGCGCTATTGGGGGTATTCGTAAATGTTCGCAAATGCATTTTACGCATCTCGGAATATTTCATTAGCGTATGCGTGCAGCGTCGTCAGCGTTCGTTAACTGAAAACGCGTTTGCTGTGGTACGCACCGCACTACATTAGTTTTATGATGGCGCCTCTGTATTTTGCATATCGACAAAAAAAAACATCGAATTGTTTATTTTTATGATTAATTACCAACTCAAAGAATATAGAGTCACACTGTAGAAAAGCTGTGATTGTGCGAGTCCGACCCGGCGCAGTCGACATGGCTTTTACATAATCAGCTGTCTTTTCTGTCTAGAGTCGGGCCAGAGCTTGAGCTTAATTTACGTTTGGATGGGGGAAGTGATATGAGAATAAAAAGTTACAAAAATAAGTATGTTAGCAATCCTCTATAAGGTTGTAAAGCACCACAAAAAACATCGGCCAGCCTTAGTCAGTGAGTCATCAAGTATGAAAAAGGGACCGGATTTAGCGAAAATGCACTGTTGAAAAAATTGTAAATTGTACAGTATTATTACAGGACCCGTCCATTTGTGCAACAAAATACGATAAAAGCGTCAGTATATTGTAAAAAAGAAATAAAAATCATTTAAAAACACTAAAATGTAGATGATTCGTTAAGTTATTACAGAGTTTTGAGTACGTGTATAGAAAAACAAAACATGGACGCACACTAATGTAGAAGTTTTTAATACCGTGATGATAAAAATTTACATTTTTTTACTGTAAACAGACTGTGTTAGCAATTCACAATAGTATGTTTGATATTAGCATTATTTAAAAATGATTAGAGCGACAGTTTTAAATTTAGTTATAATAGGCCTGAACAATGTAACATAAAAATAGTCTCTTTGCTGTATTTCCAAAATACCCGCAAAATACGGATTCTATAGCCTTTTATACTATGTGACGGTTTAATTTTTAGGGTAATTTTTCAATGTAGGTTTTACCGTCTAACTCTAAGGAATTGAGTTTTCTTTCCAAATAATAAGGCCCTCATGATAAAAAAAGTGAAGCTAGGTGAACTTTGATGAATATACTAATATTATGTCAAATTACATAACCAGCCCGTGACACTTACAACAAATCAGACAAAACCCGATTTGTCAACAGCCGTTTTATATAAACGTATAAATAAAAAACAAAATGATTGAGTTACCGGGAAATGCCGTAAATTTTCTAGTTTACGGAGAAGTAGATAGCGGGGTTAAAACCGTATGTCAAGCCATAGCATCTGGTAATAATATTGCTGCTTCTGCGTGAAAAAAAGACATTGCCATTCCACCACAAATAACAAACACGACGGTCTGATCGTAAATCATGTAAAATCAAAAGTATTTACGCTAGTTTTAAGGTAATGTATTTAATTACAGAACTGCGTTATAGGCCTACGTTCCTTACGTGTTGGTATGCTGGGGCGATTAATGGTTAGTATTAGATATGATTTTGGGGAGAAAACCTTCAAAAGCGCTGTGGCCCAAAGGGGGCTATAGATATATATGATCTTTTATATCCATGTGTCATTTATTAAAGTGTGGGTGACCCGGATCGACAACAACCCCCCCCCCACAACACACACACCCGTACACTTACTCTTACACTTACTCTATCAAATTGAGGTTTGGTATCAGAAACGTATTCAAAATGTGGTCGAACACTGACCACTTTAATTCACATTTTGCTACAAAGATTCAAACACAACAGGATTTTCTAGATTAATTCAAAAATTGTAATCAGATGTTTGGGACAGTGAGGAGAAACATTTTGTCATCATAATTGTTTTTCCCATCATACCCAACAACATAAAAGATTAAAAATTACAATGAGGGAAAGGGAGGGAAAATAGTTATGGGTCCACAACCCACGCCCACTCTAACCTTTACAAATGTGATCGAGCAAGAGGGATTTTGAATCCGCGAGCACCTTTCGAACTTTGTGCCATGCAAAATCTTTACGCAACCACTGCGGTTGCGTTCGATGAGACGCTTCACGGTAATACGCACAAATCTGCGTTCGTTCCTTTTCGCATGTTCTCGGTAAAAACACGAATACCCCCAATAGCTCGTATTTGTGGTGACAAAGATTTTGTACAGGCCGGTATAGATGATGTGACCTATGACGTCACTTGTTGACATTCAGGACACCCTCTGTTGTTTTCTGGCAGGCAAAATATTACAGTAGTTTCTGTGACAGACCACATAAAATCTGGTTATAAATTACTTGCAGAATCTTTCCTGATCTAAATTGGTCACAAAATGCAGCTGGTAGCATTAGCTTATTATGAAAGTTAGTATTATTTAATTAGAAACAAAGTTACAGCAAAAAACAGAATTTTTCCATGCAAAGTATAGGTGCTTTTGCCTGCCAGTTTCTCTCTTACACCAACAGGGGGCGCCATAAACATAAACAAATGTCACATCATCTATAGGCAGACCGGGATCTCCTTTTCTATATCTGTGACATGAATAGATAATTAATTTTAAAAAAATATATACTTAAAAGTATGGTTTGCAGTTAAAGGTATCTTATTCTTGGTGATTATACATGTATATGTATCAGAATTTATATCTGCAGTAACATGTTTGGAATTTTGAAGATGGGTCAAGGTTTTTAACGTGGGCCAAAATTACTTTTCGGACAGCATGTATTGTTTTCTACCAAGAAAATCCCGTTTTTTAAATGTTTTGCCACCAGCACCACAACAACTACAACTACTACTGAAGAAAAAGCAAATGGAGACATTAAATACAATAAACAATAAGATAACTTAGATTGCAAGATGATCACTGCATGTATACAGAATAAGTCAAAAAGAACCCTATCCAAAATATCATCCATTTTGGCTAGTGAATACAAAGCTTTTTGGGGAGGACTCTTTTAAACTCAAATGAAAAAAACGGAAATAAAGTAACCCAATGGTGAGAATATTCCCCCAAACGAAGCAGAACTACCTTGTCCATACATGAACCTATAGTAATGTATGGTAAATGTATACAGAATACCCTTGCTCATACCTTTTGTTTTACCTTGCATAGATGGAATTATTTTAAGATGTATTTTTCCACATTTACCTAGGAATATATAATGTCTGTCAACTCTAATAAAGAAAACGATTTAATCTTCACCTTTAAAATTATTTTGACTTCGTTATCATTTCCATCAATATTCCCATACAGACTGGCCTAAAATATTTGGAACTGGAAAAGGCAAAACTAATAGCGCGGTTGAAAACCTTACATTTTGCAGGATTTTTTATCGTCGGCTTTGCTTGTGCGAACACCAGTGTACTAATTGCCCATTTATATGATAGACATGGTCGTCCAAGTAATAATGCCTGTCTTTTTTAGTGTCACAAACATTTAATACATTGATTATGCGAAAAGGCAATAGCGAAAAACGGCGTAAACAAAACCAAGGTGCCCAAAAGTATTATAATGAGCATACGCACTTCATTAACATAGTTTTGGGCACCACCATTATTTGGTTTACGTATCGTCCCGTTATTTGGAAAGTCCTTAATGCATATTTATGAGACGCCGTATTTTACGTTCGTCACAACTGTGATTGAACAACAACAATAACAACTGATGCCACATTAGTACTCATCCTCACGGACACTCAATTCTCTTTTCCTAAGCAAAATTTTTACAGGGGTCATCGGGAGACTTTTTGTGCATTAGGAACGCAGGAATCTTTTTAGATGCATGGTTTCTCCCATCGATTGGTTTTAATTATTGCAGAAAAATCGGCGGATCAGACAATGGAATGCTGGGGAAATGAAACCACGATAACATAACGCGTGACGCACAGATTTGTAGGTGCGTGTGCTTGCGCCTCAACAGTGACGACACGCGAGTGCTTACGCAGCAACAACCACGGCTCGCTGTGTGCGAGAGAAATCGATTACGGGCTTGGGCTATTCCACAATACACGCGATTCCCCTCTTGGTTTTTATTCTAGCTCAATGGTTTAGAGCCCAGTCATGGACAAATGGAAGGATTTTAGATTTGAGGTGCGAAGGTATCTTGCGCAGATACCGCGAAAAACTGTGCGCTTGTTTGCGTTTATTAAAATTGCGCATCTCTACGCCTGCGTTCCTGCTTTGATGCATGCCAAATGTGGCGCGGATTTTTCTTGCCGCCCAACTAGACGCCCAATTTGAAAAAAGTGTCCAATTTCAGTGGTTTTCGGCGTGTATTGGAGAAAGTAAGTCGGTGACCCTTATTTTTTATTTAAAAATTTTGAAGAACGACATCGGGAATTTTATCGAGAGGTTTTTATTTTGTAGGCGATCTAAACGTCAAGTTTTGACTTTTCCCATAGACTTACGTGGTTTAAAAAGTGACAACATGCCTTTTTTGTTTTGGCTATAGCTCAAAAACAAAGTCGGTGACCCCCATGATTTATTTCAGATTCTTAATCAGCACCGTTGTAAATACCATATATGTGAATTCTGGAAAATCGAGTAGATCACTAACACGTCAAACCCCTTATATAGGCTTGGAGTAGAATAGTCTTAAGGCCATTCTTCAAAAAAAAACCTTTTTGATAAAAAAAAAAAAAGTTAATGGTATTGCAAATTTCTTTATATTGTCACGATAATCACCCTTCCAAGTTTCCGGCATGATATTCTTAAACAATATGTTCAACTCAAACACCCTCATTGGCATAAATGAACGTCTTTAATATTTTGGGATAAAAAAGTAAGATTTTTACACCATTTTGCTTCTTTAGTTTTGTATTAAATAGCTTTTAATTTTTGTTTGAAATACTGCCTAAAGTATTGCATGGACTTCAATTTCCAAAATTATGTTGAAAAATTACAAATTTATAGGAAATAGACAAGTACTTAACAAAGAATTTTAATTGACACTGGTATGTCACACACGTGACCAAAATACAAAGAAGTTTTTATTACTAGAAAACCACTGGCTCAGTAATGTTCATATTTCATGTCAAAAGTCAGTTTATGTGTACCTTCCGTTATACAAAAAAAATGGTTTAGATCTTTCCTCCTTCAAAAGTTATATGATGTGCTAATTACTGTCACACACGTGACCGGCACTCACCATTTTAGTATTTGAAGGACATAAATTTCTGGTCATATTGAAAAGGTAGCACTGTTAACTTTTAATATCAGTTAAATTATGAATATGATTAGTTTCAACAAGAAAACAACAATTAAGTTTAATTAACACTGGTGTAAACTTGATTTCCATGTGTCTTTTGAAAGTTTGGGATGAAGTTGCCAACTTTAGCAGACTTGCACTATTTCAACACATGAGATCTGCATACTAGCAGTAGCATTGCTCTTTGCAAGTTATTACTGATGACATTGTATGAAAGTATTTGAAAATAGGTTGAGAATTGAAAATATACAAGTTTTATTAAAACTCATTTTTGGTGCACCATTAACAATGCAATGTTATCAATTTGTGTTATTAAGTCATGGAGAAGTCACACACGTAACCACCGATGTCACAAACGCGGACCATACTTAGTGATATCAATTGTTAATACCAAGTAAAGTTTGTTGTTACTTTTAATACAACTTGTTGTAATGACAAAATACCAATGTCTTTCTGAAAAAAATATAGAATGTGGTACTTTTAAATATCACAGCAGAATTTATGTTGAAAGTTTTGAATTATAAAAACCCCTTTTTTTCTGAGGTCACAAAAGTGAACCGAATTTATTTGCCCCCCATCATGACAAAAAAACAATAGGCGAAAGTTGGAAATGTTATTTTTGGTTAGGTTTGGTCTAAAGGTGGGTATTCATGTATACTAAAAATTAATAACAGATTGGTTATATTGGACAAAACGCATTGGGTTGAAAATCAAAATTTCCCATTTTTAGGTCACAAAACCGTTGACCGAAGGAAGGGCCCTAATAATGTTCGTAACTCTTGATGCGTATCACGAGCTGAGAACCATCTAGCAGGTGTTTGGGGAACAGATGTAAGTCGCAACTATAGTCGGATTTTTTATTTCCTGTCAGTTATTAAAGTTTTTGGGCGTGTTTCCCGGGGGGGACGATTCCATCGTTTTTGAGAGGTTGTGTTTTGCTTTACCCATACAACAATAGAAATTCGATTTGTCAAGATACCGCATCAGATTTAAGGGCCATTATTGAAAAATGTCCCTTTCGCAAGAAGCAACTATTACTGAGGCAAATGCATTGAATAAAAATTCCAGACACCAAACTTTGAACAAACCCTGAAGCATTTCAACATAAGAGAAAATGATATGAATAAGTAAGTATTATTAAACAAGTTCTTTTACGTCACTAAGGACTATTAGAAAAAATCGATTACGTTTACATTTATTAGTCTTGTGCCAGGATTTATCCTAATTGGTCCACTCATTATCGAGAAACTTAAGAGTTTTGGTCAGTCATAACAAACTACAAATTTACGTGGCCTAATTCTCCTCTTCCACCCAGCCGTGATGGTCATGACACTTTAATCCGTTCGTGTTGACCACCCAAGAAAGGAAAACAATAGGCGTTGTCTTCAGGACTAGGAGATAATCTATTAAATTGAATTGGGTATGAGCCTTTAAATATTCGATACAAAAAAAGTTAAGTACAATGGGTTGTAAAGCATCTTAACTCCGGTGACAAAGTTGAGACATTCGGATTGTTAATACGGCTTTTTTTAGTTGTTTGATCTCAACACATCCCCTCCACGTTAATTCGTACATCGGGACAATATGGTTTTATGACAGGAAATAAAAAATCAGACGATAATTAGTAATCTAGCTTGTGCTGAGCATAACTTGGCGACCACAACTTACGCTTCAAGTTTGGGGAACGAACCCCAGGTCGCCCGCAGCGGCAACATAGTATGCATGGTTTCTTCACCTGGAAAGAGTTCCCTTAAAATGCTACTACAGTGATAAGGTTTGAACTGGCGTGTTCACAGTTTATGGTTTCTAATCATCTACGCCAATGAAAAGGACAGTCTATGAAAATGTAAAAATTTCTTCTTTTAGATGCAATTAATTTTATGCTATCAACAGATTCATTGACAAGATCCTGTGGTAGAAGCGGTGTCCATGTGTCCAAATGCCACAAATACTGTTAAAAGTAGCATTCTCTGAAAATATAATAAATGCCTTTCGGCCTTACTAAAACTTGTTGTAACTCGCCTGACGTTATTGCCTGAAATTATTTTAACTGGCCCTCCAGTTATAATTTTTGCTTGTGTCTTGGCCTTTCGTAACCCTCTCTTTTGGAAAAGGGTACAGGTTGATCCCATAGTTGGTGTAAGAGAAAAGCTAGTATGGCATGTTTAATTCTCAAGCAATCCTCCCACATACATGGAAGTCCCCCGAGCAGAGGTGCTCCGTAAACAACTTGGCTTTTATTTCAGGCCAATTGGCAAACAGGCCAAATGTGAACTGTGTTGAGAGTGCAGTCAACATGTAAAACGTCAGGGATACATTAAAGCAATATTAGCACATTTTTTGAAGAGCGCCCGGCCCCAATATTCAAAATTTGATATTTTTGCACAGCTATGTTGGTAATTGTCTAGAAAACTACACCTGCGAACGAGAATGCTCAAAAATGCGTATTTATCATAAAATGAGCGATTTCTGTAATTAGAATTGGGATCCTAGATTGTACTTAACGGCAGAGCTGGAAATGCGAAGTTTATATCCGTCCATGATGAAATAGTGCCACCTCAAGAAAATGACCTCTAACTTGACTTGCCTGAACCAATAAAACAACTAATAGATGAGCGTAGATACGAACATGGCGCTATCTCACGGCTATTTCATATTGGAAGGCCGTTTCCAGCAATGAATTATTATCGGGATTCCGATATTAATTATTCTAGTTACTAAATTCCTTCGTTTGCGACACAGGCATTGTAGAGCTTAACCATTCACAGGTATAGTTTACTAGCCAGTTACCAATGCAACTGTGTAAAAATCTCAATTTTTTTGAAAAATTGGGGGCGCTCTTCAAAAAATGTGTTAATATTGCTTTAACAGGGGCCAATTTTGTAAACGTTTCATACGGGGTTAAAATGTGATTAAAGAAATGTATATCCACACCCTTTTGCTTTTTGCACGGCAGGCCCTAACCTGTTCAAGGTCATCATGGGTGTAAACATTTATATTGATCCGATTCGTTTCAAAGTCTTCGTATTGGGATGTTACACCAGGAAATATACATGAATGTTATTCAGCTCAAAGATATCTATCAGAGGCCAGAGTACTGATCCCCCATAGACCATAGTGGGCCTTAACACTATTCCCCCTTAATTATATCTCTTATGTCAAAATCACATAACATGTATTTTAAGCATGAACAATTTGAGCCCGTTTTAATTATTAATTTTCTTAAACGGGGCATTGATCCATTTTAAGCCTACTGTGTTAAACGTAATTTCCTGATATAGCAAACTGTTATTTTTTACAGTTTATTTCACGGGACCGAAGAACCTACTGGTAAACCCAAATTGAACGCACTAAGGTATGCATTGTAAAACCGTACACACCATTTACATGTGCAGGAGTTCTTGTCCTGTGACGCATAGAGTCCTGGTAACAAACAGCCCAAAAAAACATATTGTACGTTTATTATCAGTTTATTCAACATACATTCATAACTGCTGCTGCATTTCGATCCACTCCAGACACCCTACAACAAGACTGCCTTTAAAATCTCTGTACTCAAAATAAAAGCCAGTTGTATATTGACCAACTACAGTGACTAGCTTTTGAACACTGCATGCTCGATACAACCTCAATATGTGTTATCAACGTGCTTCTTAGGCTCTACCATAGTAAACGCCTCTCACAGGAAGCACGGGTTTCCATGGTACCACAACCTAAGCTTTCAAAAGGTAATTCCACGCATCACACACTATGCATATTACTATGCAACATTAAGTAAGATCAAATGAACATATGATTTTAATACAAATTTTACAACCAATATTTATAGGCCCAAAATACATGTGAATATTTGACCCTAATTTTAATGCTATTTCCCACATTATATACCCCTGATAACATGACATATTTCTCATTCCTTAGAACAGAGAACAGTCTATACAGTGTGATGTCAAAAAGAATAGGACGTGATTGATTATTTGTTTATCAAAAAACTAATTGAGCTTGATAAAAAAAAGTTTTACATATTCGAAACAAGCATGTTCTTCCGCTCATTACAAAAAAGAACCACCGAAATTCATCATTCCTAACCATTGTTATGCCTGTCCTGCCGAAAGAACTCATTTATCCAGCTGTCCACGGAATGCTGAATGCTATGAATATGTGTGGGTACCTGGGAATGATGGTTCATTGAAAATGTAAATGAGATTTAAACCCGCGAGTTTCAAAAACGTAGCATGGGCTGCACAAAATCATGAATTAATAAAATAACAAAATTGAAGGTATTTTCCACACTATATATTTTGGCATCTTTGTGTGGAAAAGGTATCGGTTACTCTCCATATCCAAGATATGTGTTACAACGAACTTTTATTGTTGAAACTTACTTGCAGAACCATTCTCCCCGTGAGGTTCAGAGATATGGATATGGAAGGGCCAGATAAATCATCCTTTCCACCAATATGCCAAGTTAGTTTTGAAATACCTTCAGATTTGTTATTTTATCCTTATTTTTAATTTATCAGATTATGCTTTAATATGTTTTTGACACTGGGAGGGTTTTTTAAATCGCTCACATTTCAATGATCCAGTCATTACCCCCACATATTCAAAGGCATTCAGCCATTCCATGGTAGCGTAAATCAAAAATTTCAAAAAATTAATTTCATAAATAAACAAATGGTGTTCCCTGGATAGAGATTACTATTCCTGGTACTATGACCATGTAAACACATCTCTCAGATAGAAATAGTGAAGATTGTGAAAGAAAACAATTTGGAAGAACGCAAGCCTCTACTTACCATTCAAACTTGCCGCCGTATAAAAACAGGAAGCAGAAAGTGTTGCTACCTCCCCTACCCATTTGCATTCTGGGAGTGCGAGTTGCCAACGCGTATATAATTTTCACACTACTGCATGTCACAAAAATGTGTATCGATGTCGCCATGTGTAACAAGCCTCTGGGCTTCTCCCAGGGTATAATTAAAACA
>JAMKCH010012872.1:0-39263 GCA_023653785.1 Ophioderma brevispina
ATTAATGATTATTTTGGCCCAATATGCCGCATTTTTTAAATATTTTTCCTTTTTGGCATCTGCCATCCTTGAGTATTGCTGGAATGCTGCATGTTTTCATTGTTTTGACCATTTTGACTGCGTTATAGAATGATAACAGGAAGCTATAAATGGGTGATTTGTATTGTTACTGGGTGTATTTATTTGAAATAGTGACGCATACTTAATTTGCATGTCAAATGGTGAACACACACTCTCGAAAAATTGGCACCATCATTTTTTTTTGTTCAAAATGTCATATCATAATAACATTTGTCCACGCAGAGACGGAAAATAAAAATTCAAAGCACACGGGAACACACATGGCCACCGACAATCGAGAGACAATGGGCGAAACCCACTAATGCGCGGTCAGCAATCTAAGTACATTTCAATGTACCGAGTAGCGCTTCTTTGTAATGATGAGAGTGTCCTACTTTTATTTACAAACTATATTTCCAAGATCCCAGGCTTCATGTTTTAAAAATTAGGCACAATTTATGCCATTTTGATAAATTTTATATATTTAAAGGAAAACGTTCAAATTAAGCGGTGTTTTTAATTTCCAATTATAAGTCAATCAACGCGATATAGTCTTTCATACAGGCCATAACTTCACTAACCACCGTCATCTTTCATTGGTGTGAACGACCTAAACATTGCTTGGTGGCAAAACGATAGCGGGGTAAAAATAATAAACGTTGCGGCTTCCTTAATCGTCCTCACTGCTTCGAAGTTAAGCGTGAAAATTATATTTTCTTCGCAAGGATACTCCAATGACCATGCAACCATCTGGTACGTCATATTAGGGATATTTCATTATATATGTGCCGATAGGGATTTATACCAATAAATTCCTTCAAGACATAGGTCTGTCCCATGCAAATCTCTTACCTGCAATCAACATCAGATGCAGAATCTTAACAAACACCAAATCAGGCTAAAACTATAGTATACTAACCCTAGCTAACCCATGGCACTCCAACCACCATTTATATAGAACATCACCGAGCTAATAATTAAGGGAATTTACAACCATTAATTTCATTCGTTCAAATCCCTAAAGCCGAGGCCATATTCATATGTCCCAACAGAAAATTCGCATTATTACTTCATGTCTATAATGTCTTCATTATCATGGCTGTCTGTTTGTGTATGCCGTGTGAAACTTTTAGACTACGGCTACCATGACCCCCCCATGCACCTGACGACCGTTCCCAGCAGCATTCATTTACGCTGATTACTGAGCATTGTGAAGGAATTTGGTACGCTGTATGCATGCAGTCTTTGATCATATATAGACCTAGAACCCAGATAAATATTTATTTTATTTATTTATTGGAATTTGCTTTAACTTCATGACTAAATATTTTCACATTTTCATTATACATAAAGCTGGTATTTTGTTGTATAAACCCAACATTTTAGACATATCAACATGCACTTGGCATCCAGTTATTTACTCATATTTGAAAACAATTATCCAATGTGGGTTTGTACAAGAACTTGGCAAAAATAAAATTATTTTCACATTATCATAATACAATCAACTGGTCTAATGCAAGGTATTCTGTCTTATAAACAATATTTTACAACCATAATGAATGCATGTCTTACCCAGTTATTGTGTCGTCTGCAAGAATTGCAGAGGCACATAGGGAGTACTAATGGTTTGTAGTGTCTGTGTGTCTGTGTTTCTGTGTGCTGGTCTTGGTCAACTGTTAAACCCTTAATATCTTGCATGCCGTATGAGTTTCCGTAAGGGCTACGATGATGTAATTTGGTGGAAGGAGGGGGCGGGGTGGGGTGACATGTTGGTGACCTCTCGTGTGACCTGTGACCTCCTGTGACCTTTGGCTTCATTCACAAACCGCGAACGGTAGGCGACACCGCGCGTCCGGGACCGATGTATTTTTATTTTTAATATTTGAAAACATTCTCAAGTTCGGGTTTGTTCAAGTGCTATGCAATGCCATTGGGGAAAATTTATTCTACTACTTGTAGCAACGAACGTCCTCTTGACGTCATATGTATTTTTCTAGAACTGCAGGGAATTGAGAATTTTTAATCCAACCTAAAAATCATCTTGGGCATGGGAAAAAACAACCCCTTCCAGATTCGCTTTTAGGTAACATGGCATCACTGACCTTTGGTTGACCTTTTTCCTTAGTTTTGTTTTTTCTTAGCTGAAAGTAAACATTAATTGGAAAGAGTCAAACTGGGCGGTACTTGACACCTCTGTTCATGCCTGGTGTATGAGATGTGCATAATTTGGTCACTTTTGGATCAACACAATTGTCCGTTTAATTCACAGCGAAAGATATTACCAATTTGAATGAAGCAATCTTCCAAAACTTTTTTCAGTGCCTCAACATCTGGATGTAATTTCAAAATGTCGAAGACATTAAAAATTTTAATATCGTGAAAAAAGTGCCCCCTAGTAATGGGTTTTGAAATAGTTCAAAGAGCCCCAGTAGCGGCGGAAGAATCAAAATTTAGGAGTAAGGAACGAAACGAACACCTATTTACACTGCACTATCGTCTCTGGTGTTCCTCAGGGCTTAGTCCTGGGCCCCTACTTTACAACATTTATGTTAATGATCTTCATCTTCACATCCATCTCATTTTCATCTAAAAAAAGCTGGTGTGCAGATGATACTTTCCTTTTTAGTACCATTGATGATGATTCTGATGCTCAATTCCTTAAAATGATTTATCTACACTTCATTGTCGGTCAGAAAACAATGCACTACAACAAGCCTCCCCCGTATATTTTCTTTCCAGTATCAAACTTTCAAGAACTTCTAGTCTCCGTCTCCTTGGTGTTCTAATATCTTCTGATCTAACTTGGAATGAACAAGCTAACTCGGGTCTAGCATGATATCTAGTATTACTAAAAGTGCAATAAATTGATGGGTTATCTCATGACTGTTGTGGGCAATCCAAACCAAATTCATTGTTCTCTTGTTTTATAAATTATTTACTTTTGTTTTGATTTGTGTATTGCAAAAATCACATAATTTGTAAACTATTAAAAGACGGGCTACCAGTTTTATCTTATAAAAAGGAGAACAACCCTATGGGGAGCGACTGAAGCAGCTCAATCTTAATGAATTTGAATAAATACAGATAGGCAAAAATATTTAATAAATTGATTTTGCTTTTAATTGTATTTCAAATTCCAAGTTTTTACTTGTCGCAATTGGGCTTGTAAACGATCCGTCACCCTCATAATTGCGTTTTAATTATAACCCCCATAATATGAAAACCAATTACATTTTATAACATTGAAAACAAAATGTTGTGGTTGTACAGTTATATCGATGGTTTGTAGGCAATTCGTCTAATCATTTTACCAAATATTAGCTTGCCGTGTAATTCAGATTAATGAATGCTCTTTCTACATTACCTAATTGTAATGTAAAAATAGTGTTGTCAAATAGTATTTGCGTAGTTTCGTAATTGTAGGAAAATGTTGTAACGCATTCGACGGCAAATGGATATACTATAATGTGCAAATTAGGGTGGATATTAAGGAGAAAGTATTGGAAATCAGACTATACATCCATTTACGTGATAATGGGAGTGCTTGTTTATCACAACTGCCATAAAACCAAGAATTATTTATTATTAGGACTGCACCATCATGATCATAGGTCGTTGTCGCAATGATATGTTTTAATAAGCACTTTTTTAAATGATATTTTAACGGGAAAGGGAAGATTTAGAGACTTCATGCCGTTTGGTGGGGGATTGCCACATCAAAATGGCAGCCCGCATTAAGTTCGTTTTTTGTTTGTTTTTTTTTTTATGAAAAATCCAGCCCAGGTTCAGGATCGGAAAATAGAGGTAAGTAAATAAAAAAGCAATTTTGAGTAATGTTGTGTAATTTGAATTAGCTTTGCCCTGGACCATTACAGACGACAACGATATGGATATGACAACCCAACAGTGGCATATGGGGCACTGTGGAACGAGCATTTTTGCGTACTCTCTGAATGTAATAAAGCGTGAAAAAAGGCGTGAATCTTAATTCACGAAAAAGAGTGTACAAACCACTCATAGTGCATGTGTAGTGAATTCCACTCCATAAAGAGAGAAATCATTCACGGCCAAAAAATTTACTCTTTTGAGTGAATAATAATTAGTAGAAGCGAGGTAAAATAGTGAAATGTGTACTCAAAAGGAGTGACGTTAACTTCAAAACGGGTGAATGTCCACTCTTTAAAGAGTTAAACGGAGGAAAAAACACAGTTTATCGGTGGGGTCACTTCAGTCTTTTTCACTCTTTTTGGAGTGAAAGTCAGTGATTCTCTCTTTTTGGAGTGGGATAAACAAACACATTTGCAACTTTATTTTTGAGTGGTTTACAACTTTTCGAGTGAATTACGATTCACTCGTTTTTTCACTCTTTTTACATTTAGAGAGTATAACCATCACGAAAACTGAATGAAATTTTAGAAATTACCGTTTCTCGAGGAACTTAATAAAAACGAAGCATCATGAAACTTCACCTTTAATTAAGAGAAGTGGGGCTAACATTTTCAAAGACAGAGCTCGGGGTCATTTTGACACATACATGTAGTACATTAAATATTAACTTAAAAAAAAAAAAAAAACAGCGTGGAAGGGTAGGCCGAATCCAGCATGAGAAACATGTTGAGGCTTTGCCCGCAGGGGACAGACAAAAGGCTGATACACATGGTACTGTGAGCAGAAGTAATCTGGATAAAATACTAAGTCAAAATTGAATGCACATGCTCCAGGAGGAATTAATGACAAATGTGCTCCTGGAGAATTATATTTGACTTTGAATATTTCTCCATTGGACATTTGTGTATTCAAATATGCTCCCGGAGCATATTCAGCATAAAAATATAATCATGGAGCATATTTGAAGTAAAAATATTTTTCCAGATTATTATATGATCCTGGAGCATAAGTTCGGGCCGAAAACTCATAGAAGAGTGTGCATACCATGCAGTAAGCAGGTCAAGTTTACAAGCATATTAATATGCAATGCGTGAGTTTTTTTTTTTTTTTTTTTAAATTAATTCATAAATAAAAAGTATGTCCAGTGGACACACCATCGCGCTTGCACAAAACCTGCTCCCGGAAGGACTGTAATACAAAGGGGAGTTTCCGTAACCTGATCCCATCTGACACACTTTTTTCGGGGACAACCCTACGTTATTCCGTTAAGGTTTCGAATTCATAGGGTGCCGAAAAAAGTAAGTCAGATGGGTCAGGTTACGGTTACGGAAACTCCCAATAAAAAGCGGATTCTGTGTTTTCTGTATACAACAGAAAATTAAAGCCATACTTCTCTATAGGGCCGATTAGGGCGGTTATATCTGTGACGTCATTTAGTATCGATTGGGAGAGTCTTCAACCATGCTTAGCTACGGTACTGTTTACGGACATATATGATACAAAGCGTGCAACGCATTTCAGAACGTTTTTTGAATTGACTCAGTTCGTATTTCCATCTTCCTGGTATTTCGGAGTCATTTCATAAAGCTTCATAACATCGAAAATGAATTTATATTTCCGGTGAAAATAAAAAATGCCAACAACCGCAGTCATCCGCAATTTATTATAACTTTAATTATAAAGTGACGATATGCGAGACGGGGAAATGAGCCAGATTCTAGCGAGAGTGCTTTCTTTTTCGTCTTGTTATAAAAGTAAGTTACATAACAGGAGGGAATCTTAGGATACTTTTCTTCCATGATGTTAAAATTCTGACTCCTGATGATATAGCTAAGCTTCAAAAGAACAATTTGAGTAAAACAATGTTGTCAAAACCTGACCTTAAGATCAGATCGAAAACGTTCGTTTGCGGATCATCTTTTTTGATATTTGGAATAAAGTAATATTGGGCTTAGGATGATCCCCCATGATTTGTATATAAACAAAACAGATATGGACGGGGAAACGGTGACGGGATTTCCGTTAATTATTCAGTTTCTTTAATTTCCTGGAATATTTTGAAATACTTTGCATAAGTCGGTGGTGGGAGGGTGCCGCGTAAAACAGTCCCCTGCCACGGGCGTGTCGCGTCCACCGTATCGCAACAAAACCGGTGATGAATGGGGTTTTTCAGGGGATCGTTTCGGCAAGCCTCACTAGACTGCATCCACTGAATGTTTGAACGGGCTGCGGGTGTGCACTTGCCACAGCGAATTTCGTCGATTTTATTTTGAAGTGGCATATTTTTAAATATTATCAGCTGTTGTTGACCCAAAGGAGCTCAAAGGCGTGTACTTAAATGTTCCGAAATTTTAACATTTCTACGCCAATTTCCACAGTACGGAGACGAACTTTTTAATCCTTTGCAACTTACAGATAGCCAGCCAAGTATCATAAAATGTGTTCAAAAAAATTATGTGGCATTTTTTGGTACAAGCTGGCAAACAATGTCAGATCAACTGCTCATATTGGTATAGTTTCTCAAAGAGTTGTTGCCAAAAATACAAATTTATTTTTTGCCTTTGGGCAAAAAAGATGATTTTTGGCCCAAAAATAGATTTTGAATTGTGATGGATTTGATATCTTCAAACCAAGCTTTATCAGAAAATGAGCACTTTTTAAAAACAAAAAAACACGCGTTTTTTTTTTAAAGAACAAATTAAAGATAATTAAAAATAAAGAAAATAAAAGCATTCCAGAGCATTTAAGGTCATTTTTCTCAAAATATGCTTATTTGAACTTATGATGCAAATAACATGTTTAAAGTAAGCACAAAAGCATCAAAACACTTAACACAGTTCTGTTTGAACCTAAGTGTGAATGCTTTAATATACATTACAGTAGTGAAACTTCAAAGGTGCAAGTCTAGGATATGTTTCAATTATTGCTGTCCCATCGGATGAAACATTCACATAGTGATTTTGGCCCGAAAATTGGATTTTTCTGAGTATCACTGTATTTGGAACTAGAAGACATGTAGTTTTAGATTAAAGTCGTTTTAAACACCAATATGGCTATATTTAGTATAATTAACATTAATTTAAGTAAAAACCAAAGAAAATAAAATCATTCAGCGCATTAAGGCAGTTTTCTCAAAATATTTTTATTTCAACTAATGATTAACAAACATGTTAAACAAGTCCAGCAAAAGCATAAAAAAACACATTACACAGTTCTGTTTGACCCATGTGAATGCTTTTACTTTTACGTAGAAATTACAGTAGTGTTTTTAACTTTACAGGGACAATCTAGGATTATGTTCATGAATGCTATATCATCGGATAAACATTCATATAGTGATGTTGGTCCCGAAATGGATTTTCTGATTTCACTGTATTTGTTATGGGCTATATTATATCATAATTTAACAATTAATGTAGTAAAAAACAAGAAAATAAAAACATTCCAGAGCATTTAAGGGAATGTTCTCAACGAATGATTTAAGAAACATCAATGCACAAAATCATTAAAACCTGTTAAAACATCTTTTTGACTGACCTAACATACAATGCTCTCACTTTTTAATTAGAAATAAAGCTGTGATACCTTTAAGGGGGCAGATAGGGTATGTTAAAATATTGTTTAGGGAGAGTCTGAACAGACTAATATCAAAATTGTGATTTGACTGAAAATTTGATTTTCTAATGCCCTGTAATTGTACTTGATAACTTCAACCTTCAAACTCCCTCAACGTTAGTTTTAGTTAAAATCAGTTTGAAACAATATGAACGACACACTTGGGTCATAAGTAACAAATCAATGTAGAAGAAAACAAAGAAAATTTAAAGTATTAATGGTCTTTTCAGACATTCTGCCTCCAAGTTATGTTAATTTGAATAAAAAAATCAGCTAACTTAGTGACAAGGAACATCAAGACCTTACGAATGTACCTAATTAATATTATTACTCTTTCACTTTTTATATATATAAATAGCATCTTAACCGCCTTGTATGAGGATAACAGATTACTTAATTAATCAAGATTCAGTAAATTATTACTTAACTTGTTGTAAAATCTTGGTCCAAAGAATTAATTTACTGATTTCACTACAAATGAAACACATTATTTGTATTTGGTTATCATGCTTTACATGATAACTTACTTTGTTCCACACTATAGCACATATAGTGACAATTAAGTCTGGTAAGATTTTTATCCATTTATTTATGCCTTTAATACAACTATTGTTCCTGTAAAACTATCCTCATCTTTCATTCTCACGACGGACGCAGCAAAGAGCGAACGGGGAGCCCCCTAGGAGACATTCGCCTCTCAGGGTCTTGGGACAAGAAAGCTGTCCAAGGCCCATCACACCAACACGTTGAGCTGTGGGCAGTTCATCTGGCGCTGAGACATACTCTCCATCTAGTCAAGGGAATTCACGTCCTAGTCCAGTGCGACAACATGTCGTCGTCTCCCACATAAACAAGTAGGGAGGAACCAGGATTCGCACCTCCTTTGCCTAACAGACGCCTCTCGAGGAAACAGCATGCGGGAAATCGGGGCCATCGAGAGTCCGGGGGGTCGTCATTGGAGTGGCACCTCAAACCCAAGATATGCGATATTTTTCAATAAGCTGGAACACCCCCACGTTGGACCTGTTCGCAAACTCCGCCTCAACGCCCAGCTCCCGACTTACTGCTCGTGGGCCAGTGACCCAGCGGCCCTTCACCAGACGCCATGACAATGGAGTTGGACGGAGTCACAGTATACGCCTTCCCCCCTCGTCGCCCTAGTTCCTCGAGTCTTCTCAAGTTCACCAGGACGCAACTGCCGCATGATTCTGGGTTCCCGAATTGGCCTCGGCAACCGTGGTTTCCAAGACTATCCTGTCGCTGGCTGTTACCCCAACCCTTGATCTTCCAATGAAGGAAGGACCGGATCAGACTCCGGGGGGGGGGGGGGGTTCTCCTTCCTATGGAGACATCCTGACGCTATCAACCACTGCTGCATGGCCAATTGAGTTTATCCATCCTACAGAGTAGCAGGGCATTTCGGCCTCCAAGCTGCCCGGTCTGGCGGGAGAGCAAGAGACCTACACAAAAAACTTATAATTAACTGGTCAAGTACGGAAACTGTTGGCCAGGGATCACCAAGTTGGACCCCTCTGCGGAGCAACTCTAAAGAGGTGGCGGACTTCCCGGATGCAGGTTGTTCGAAATGGGAGCCAACGCCACGCACATCAGATTGCCGCACGGCAGTAGGAGCCATTCATCTGGGTTTTGGCGGATGCATCGCCGTTCTCACCGCCAGTGCTTCATGACCTCATCAGGGGAATGCTACATCGACGCCCGCCTGAACGCTCTCTGGTACCCATGGGACCTGCCAATAGTCCTCCAGCCTCTCAACTTCCTCCGTATGATCCTCTCACCAGGATTCCTCTTCTAGGCGGCACCACCAAAAAGACTCTCTTCCTTGTCGCCGCAGCATCACAGGAGAGTAGCACCCGATCAGGTTACCTTGCCCAGAATCTCCACAGCTTCAATCCACAGCTGATCACCCTCCCAGATCTCCGACAGCGTTTCCGGTTCAGCGATGAAGGACCTGGTGTCCAGTTAGAGCCTTGAAGTTTACCCCAGGAGGACTCAGCCCTATAGGGAGGCTCGCGAACAGCTCCTCACAACGCGAAGCCGTTTCACCCGGCCTCCAAACGACATTCGCCAGATGGTCGTGGCCGTCATAAGGAGAGCTAGCTAGTACGGAGGTTCGTCCTGATGGGACGCACATAGGAGCTCACGACCGTAAGATCTCGGGCGGCTGCTTGGCCTCCTACCGGGGGCTTCTATACAAATGGATCATGGCTTGTCCTTCTACATTCCACCAAGTTTATCTCCGAGATTTCCTAGTACCATCGTTCGACGGCCGCTCGGAGCCTAGCATCACTTCCTCCTCCCTCCCTCACAGCAAGGCTCCACATCTTCCAGTCGCCACAGCTCCCTGTAGCACTTTTACACCCTTGAAGTCGGAAGTGCAACTATTCTATGATTGGTTTGTTCAACCTTCCCCCGGCGAGACTATATCACCATAGCTCCGCTGGCCTTATGGCCCGAGCACCCTGGTATCCGGGTTGACTTCCCCAGTTGCATCTGGGCACAGTCAGGCTGAAAGGGAACGTAACTAGGAGATTAGTTGATTCCCCTCCCCCCGGGGGGAGTCATCTCACCATAATCTCTGTATACTTGCCATTCAGCCTGATGCTCTCGCGCCCCCCCCCCCCGTCCGGGCCGCTAGCGGCGGCGCTGTCGCCGCCCGGAGGGGCACACGGTTGTTTCTAGATCATCCGCCCCCGATGCGTGTTTTCCATTGGGGTAACTATCTTGTGTCCTACTACATCTGAAATTATGAACCCAAAGACACATCTTGGAAAATTGTATCTGTAAGACTGTTATCAAAATCGATAAAAATTATTAAACGAGTCCCGTGAATGCAATGGTTTACCAAATCAAACAATAATGCTTTGAGGTCCATAAATGGGTTTCCGTACATGGGAAAACTATGTAGCTATTTTCATATTAAAAGTGACATCATTATATTTTAGGTCAGTCGCACCAGTTTTAACATGTTTTTGATGATTTTGGTGCTTACTTAAACATTTTGTAAATCATGGTTCACATATACTTATGTTGAGAAAATGACGACCTTAAATGCTCTTGGTGAAAGCTTTTATTCCTTTGTTTTTTACTACATTAATTTGTTAATTATGACAAAATTAGCCATATTGCTTCCAAACTGATTTTCATCTAAAACTTCACGTCTTCTATTAACAATATGGGGGTGAAATCAGAAAATCCACTTTCGGGCCAATCACTATGTGATGTTCTCCGATGGACGCATCATTGTAACATATCCTAGATGCCCTTTAAAGTTTACACACTGTAATTTTACTTAAAAGTAAAGCTTCACACTTTAGGTCACACAGAAACTGTGTTAATGTGCGTTTTTGATGCTTTTGTGCGTACTTTAAACATTTTATGTGCACTTAAGTTCAAATAAACAATCTTTTGAGAAAAATGACCTTAAATTCTCTGGAATGCTTTTATTTTCTTTATTTTAATATCAGTGATTTGTTATTTAAGACGTAATTATAGTCCAATTACGTAAATTGGTAATTTCTGATAAACTTGTTTTGAAGATATCAAATACATCAAAACTCAAAAATCCATATTTTTAGGCCAAAAAGCATCTGTTTGGCCCAAAAGGCCAACAAATAAATTGATATTGTTTTGCACACTCCTATGAGAAACTATACCATATGAGAATTGATCTGACATGTGCAGCTTGTCAAAAAATCCCCACATAATTTTTTTTCTGAACACATTTTATATACTTGGCCTGGCTGTCTGTTCGGGCGGCCAGCCGGCACTAGACGGCCCCACTGCACTGTTTGAACGGGCTGCCGGTTTGCACTTTCCAACGCGAAGTTCGTCCGATATTTATTTTGGGAGTGGGCATATTTTAAATATTATCAGCTGTTGTTGACCCAAAGGCTCAAAGGCGTGTACTTAAAAATGTTTCCGACATATTACATTTCTAACTCAATTTCCAGAGTAGGAGACTAACTTTTTCAATCGTTTGCTACAAAGGCGAACCGGAGGGAGAAGGAACTCAAGTTAACGCATAGTAGGCCTATAAATAGCATGTTTTTTGCTTGTAATCTCACTTATTTTTTCCGAAAAGGAATGACTGTTTCCTACATACCACTAAAGCCACTAAAGCTTCCATCATACAATTTCTTTCTTTTCTTTTTTAAATAAAATGCGAAGGGTAAAAATCGTGGCAGAATAATTTTGACTTGTTAGATATTCTCCAGCCTAACTTAAAATGTACGGTCTTCAAAATCGGTGCATGGTTAGCATCTACACTACTGCTCTTTGTGTACCGTTGTAGAATAATTTATTGTCCCGGCGTACCCATAGTCCGGGAACAATGGTGAACAATTGGCAATCGATTCAGTTGACTCTTCACTCAACATAAGTGTCACGCTTTATTCCTGTTAATCGTCTATGGGCCCGGATCTGTGGCCCCCGCCGAACTATATCTGCTTTCACAACCGTAAGCATGGTGTTTGAGCACGCTAATCGCCGATCGATAAAAAGAGGAATCACCTCTATGGTCTATTTCGCGTTACTGAAGCGTGGAAACTAGGATAGCTATAACCTTCTCTGAATAGGCCTATACGTTATACAGATTCTTGTGGGAAAGTTGCCTACAATTAAGTGCTCTAATAAGCCTCACAGACTCTTTCAAATGATTCCCAACCAAAAATGGGCCCAAGAGGTTTGTTTACTCTTAATATGTTATGCATTTTATCTTAGACCTAATTTCAACGTAATTCAGCCAGAGGGTTGCCCAAAACAATCTTGTTAGTGGCGTATAATCTTTAAGCTAAGCAAGACTATTACACAGCATTAATCCAGTATTAGATAAATACAAACGTTAAATCGATCCAATCGAGTGTGGAATTTATTTTTCTTCTTTACTTGATGTCATTTAACTATCAAGAATCTGTTCGCACTCGATTTTCCACTTGTTTTAGTGTGTGTAAAAATAAGTATGGTGGTATTGAACCTGTTGAATTGGCGTGTCGACTAGCAATGAAAGGTTACCCGTTACAGAAAGTGAACTAAGTGAACTTCAAATATTTACGGTTCAATCACATTTCATATAACCATAATAACAGGATATCATGGGCGTCCCGAACCGGATCGGGATATACTAAATTGTGTTTTTTTTTTTCATTTCTTATTCATCTTATTTAATACTTAGGAATAGAAATCTGGTTTTAATCTATGAAAGTCCGAGAAGGATGGATATGTGAGACTTACTTGCTCTATTGGCAGATTTAAGACAAGACATGAACTAGGACTTATTAGACCCAGGGTAAACTAGGTTGTGTGTGTTGCCTTCATGAGAGTAGTGAACTACGCTGAACTATATATCTACTATAACGCACATCATAATCCCACACTCGGATTTAGCCGTCTTGGATGGCCCACTTTAACAATACGCAGGCATAAGTATAACAGAAACACAGAGAACATGTGCGAGTTCTAAACTTGTCCTGTATTTTTTTAGACCCGCGGGCTATTAGAACCATGTAGGTATTAAAGACACTATCATTATTGAACAAATATTTGGAATTATTTGGCAGAAATAGCTTCAAAGTGAAGGATAAGTCCCTGTAGAATTCCCAATAAGTTAACCTTTTCCAGCTGTAGAAGTGATCAGAAAAGGAGAAAACGGCAGTTTTTCCAAGATACGATTCCTCATTATTCACTTAACTGTTGTAGTAAGTTTCCGAACGGACAGTAATGACTACAATCTCTGATTCGTCCTTATTAGGTTGCTTCTGGTCTTAATCATTGCAGGGTATTTAGGATACTTGTACTTTGTTACATACATGCAAAATCGATTTTTGAGATTTTGTTTTTTTCGATTTGCTGAGTTAGCAAATCACTTATAGTGTCTATAATGAACCAAAAGAGTTGCAACTTTACACTGTGGTAATGTGGTACAACTGTTAACATAATATTATAATCACGTCTAGAAGTGTCAGCGCGGTGAACGTGTATTTGCAGGGATGCAAGGTTTGTACGGGGGATATATAAGTAGCGGTAATTGTACTGACACCTATACCAATATTTGTCTGATCTTAAGGATTACAAAAGTATGGTTTCCCTAACTGTCGTTTATCTTTAATAGTTTATAGAAATAGCCTAGATTCCGTAAACTATGACCGCAGCTATGGCAATGTATGCCTTTATTATCTTCATGACCAGATTAATAAGTTGGTGTGGTTCAAAAACAAATTAGACTTGTTTTAATTTGAAACACTGTACAAAACTTTCCCCCATTTTTCACATATTCCCCATGTTGATGTTTCTAGACTTTTGTCACATTATTCTGTGCGGACAATAGACACTGTAAACAAATGGAGTAAAAAAGGTGATTGCTCTCTAAAAATAGAGTACACGTTTACTCGACAATGGTAGTAAATTTTCACTAAAAATGGAGTGTATAAGGATATATATATTATATATATATAGATATTATTATCTATATGATATATAGATATATAATATCTATATATAATATTATATAATATATATATCTACAAAGAGAGAGAGGAGTTGTAAAGTGGCTGCGTCGGTTGTTGTAAGATAATTGTGTACTTCAGAAGAAGATATGGAGGGACAACTGTAAGCTTCATATAAAAGCACAACATGTTTCGGCTGAGGCCTATGGCCGAAAAATGTTGGCTTTTGTATAAGCTTACGGTGTCCTCCATTATCTTCTTCTGGCGAAGTACTACAAAGTATATATATAGATATATAGATATTATATATCTATATATATAACTATATATATAAGTTATCTTATATGATATATATATATATATCTTATATATATATACCACCATTTGGTTAGGTCAAAAAGCACCTTTTGCACTAAAAACACCTGCAAAACTGCCCAACCAGAGAATTTTAGACGCTGACAAGCGGCGTCTTTATGACCAATTTAATCAGGGGGAGGACTACCTCGAGGTAGCCAGGCTTCTGTGTAAACAACGAAAAAAATGAAAACAACCGAAAAGAGAGTTATTCATGTTTTTTTCAGAAACTTGCACCATATAACTTGTGCAATAGTTTGTTGCTGTAAGGAAAACCGTCTCATCATTTTATGAAACTTTATGGCAACCAACGCTTGTTCTGATAAACAAGTTGATTAAAATTATGGTGTGGGTGGTTGCAATGAGTAGGAATGTTTTAACTCTGATACTTTGAACTCAATAATATTGATTTCACTAATGGGAAATTACGTGAGATAATTGGATATTGGTTAAGCAATAATGGACATTGGAACTGCCTTATGTGGTAATTTGGTATGTGTTGGGTGGTTAATATATTTGTCAATATGACATTTGAACTGCCTTTGAGGACGATGGTTGAAAATAGTGGACATTTGACTTGGAAAACATAGTTATACTTAATTGCAGTTATATTTTTTCGATTTTCTGATTAGCAAATCATGGTAGTGCCTTTAAAACAGTTGTGCATGTAGTTGTTTGGAAAAGCGTGGAAGGCTGGGTTTTAACTTAACCTAGCAGAATTTTGTAAACAGAGGTCCTATTACAGGGCTAGAAAGAGCTGAAGTAGTATATAACTTGTTTTTCAAGACGTCGCCGGTTTTAATTCCTTTGATTGTTAAAATACTATTAGATTGTACTAACCGGGTACGGAAACCATTAGTTTGGGGTATTCAGTGTTCCCAATGAGGGTGCTCGCGCTCTAAGAAGAAAATGCGACTTAGAACCTAGTTTTCGTCTATATGGAACTCTCGAGAATGGAACCCTAAAACGATTCTTGAAAATCTGAGAATCAGAAAAATGTTCCTAACAAACCATAAGAGGTCCTATACACTGTAAAATGTTCCTACAAAGTCAACTGCATAAATGGGACTCAAAACGCACCAAGTTAAATGTAAAAGACGAAAATCACTCTTTAAGGAGTGACTCTAGGGACCAGTCTTTGATGGAGTTAAATTTTACTCTCTTTAAAGAGTGATTTTTGTTTATGATTTCACTCTTGCACTGTTAAAAATGTTACTAATTTTACAAGACTTAACCTTTAGTTTTAATTACGGTAAACTCCAACTATTCAATAATCTTCACGCTTTATTACCTATACCGACATTAAAATTACAATTTGCGAAGCAGAAAAATGTAAATAAAACAGTGGCAGAAAAATAATATACACATTTTGAAAAAAGGTAGTATTTTATAAAGCTGACCCCCCCCCAAGTTGTTATATCTTCCGTTAATATTAAGTTTTTTTGGTATTTACTGTTTATGTAGAAATGAACTATGAAATCGTTTTACCAATAAAGTGTTAAAAACGTTATAAGTAACGTAATTAAAATGCAAAATCTTCTTTTCCCTACCCTTTTACAATAGTTTTAAAAGCTCTTTTCCTAATTTTTGTATTATATTTAGTTTAAATTTGATAAAAAAAGGAGTGCACCATTATATATATAGATTCATTAGCATATATTATCTGTAAAGTTCATGTAGTGAGTGATAAGGTTTGGACTTGTAATCTTAAGGCCTAGGTTCGCAATCTATGTAAGGTACATGTATTGAGTTTATTCATATGATGATTTAAGAATTCAGTGGACCTCAGAATGTTGTACATTACCATATAAAACGAACTGTATAAAACTGGTTATATCTTATTTTTTCACGTTTTCCCCTTTGTTTCTGGCCTTTTCTCTCAAATCGTTTGCCTGAATATAACTTTTTCAGGTTCAGGTTTAAGGGTTTTATTCATCTCATTGCCACAAATACAATATAAACATCAACAATTATTAAAAATGATAATCGTAATGGAAAAAAAAATGAAATAAATATATATTTGTATAATTGCAAAGAGATGTGGATGCCAGTGAAAACGCAAAAAGCGTGTATTAGTGGCACCCATCCAGTAGTTACACAATTAAGCATATAAAATGGATGTTGGTAATAAAGACATCATAACAAGCAATAAATGGTAGATTACATACACATTTAGAAAGAAGGGTGCCGACTTAACATACAAATTAGATAACACACAAAAAACGAGAAGTAAAGATTAAGTTACCCAAATCATGGAGCGGAGAGATAGAATCAATGAGCTGTATTTTTAAGAGTTGTTTTAAAAAAAGCTAAGGAGGTTGGACGTTTAAGATGGGGATCAAATGAATTCCATAAGAGGGCCCCCTTGAATCAGATTGTATTTTCTGCGAAGCTGGTATTGTCAGTTCTTACATAAAGGTCATTAGATGATAGGAGTGTCATATGGGTGAGTCTGGTTCTGGTCAAGAAAAAATGATCATACTAGATGTTGGAGGAGTGGTCATAATGGTATTTATACATGAAGCTGCGCGTCTGGAAAGTATAAAGGTCGGGAAGTTTAAGGTGTTCAGGAGGAAAAAAAGAGGGTCGGTATCGGGTATATGGGCGAGCCAAATGGAATTTGTAAATGAAACGAATAAATCTGTTTTTGCTTTAAAAACAGAGACTGAAGATGAGAATTATTTTTATCGCACAATAGTTGATTGTAGGAAAGACAAGCGTATTATACAAGGGAGTCAGGGAATCAAGAGGAATAAAAGAAATGGTTTAACTTACCTGATAATCCGTTTAATTTTGATATTATTTTTGCTAACATGTGAATATGTGATTCCATGACATATCATAATCAATTAAGACGCCTAGAAAGTTTAGTTGTATTAATTGTTCAAGTGGCTTATTGTCGATATAATTTTAATATCAATTGGAGGGGAGTATTATGCTTGTTTCTGAATACATAAATTGGTTTTTTTTTTAATGTTTAGGGAAAGTTTTATATTTTAAACCAGTTAGATAATGATGTTAATTTTTATTTAGGGTTGATTTGATCAAGTAATTTGGGTTCTTATTGGAAAATGGGATATTGTATCATCCGCACACATAATAAATGAAGATTGGGAGAGGCACTGAGGAAGGTCGTTGATATAAAGTAAAAATAAAAGGGGGGGTCCTTAGTATGGAGCCTTGGGGTACGCCGCATCTGATGGAAGACAGTGGACGACTGTGGTTGATTATAATCAACGAATTGTTTTCGGTTTCTCTAGAAATTTTTAACCAAGTATTGGCCCAGTACCTCTTAATCCATAATTGTTTAGGTTTGTTGTTAAATAAGAATTGTGTGGTCAAATGAGTGTCGAAGCTTTACTGAGATCTAAAAAGATCCCAGCAGTGCAAGTTTTTGGTCGGGGGGATGAACAATTTATCATAAAAGTATTGCTGCCATGAAAGTCTGGAATGTTAGGTCTAAACAAAACTGGGCAGGAGTGGGGAATTATTTTTTTAAACCGCGATTGATTCGATTGAAATAGTCTTTCAAGAATTTTGGATAATGCCGGAAGGATGGAGCTAGCCTATAATTGGTGAAAAAGAGTGATTATATCAAGCTTATAGATCGGAATTACTCTTGCAACTTGGAGCTGAGACGGGACAATACCGGTGGACCTAGAAAGATTGGATATATACGTTATGGGCTCTCATTAATATAAGGCAAGATCTGTTTACATGTTAGAGCTAATACCATCGACGCCACAGCTGGTGCTAGTTTCATTTGTGAGGTGATGTCTGAAAGTTCTCCCTTAGTAAGTGGCAAGGAATAAACTATTGGGATAAAGAGATGACCTGGATTTATTAGATTTAGAATTAATTTATCAGGAAGGGGAATTTTAGCAGCAAGTGATGGACCAATGTGGTGAAAAGTCGTTGAATTTATTAGCGATTTCGACTGGGTATTTAATTTCAAGAAATTAATGTCAAGACAAGTATGAGGGGTTTGGGGGATTGTGCTGCCAAGAAGTTATTTAGAGTTTGCCCATGTTTGTTCTATGTTCCGGTTGGCATCAAAGCTATGTTTGTTGATATGATTAAGTTTAGCAATGCGCAGAAGACAATTTAGGGTATTGCGATATTTTGTGTATTAAGTTTATATCGTTATTAGGGTTTGGAGCGTCCATTTTCTAAATAAATTTATCTTATATAATTGATTTGATTAGGCCAAACGTTATCCATGGTTTCCTGGGCGTTTTACGTGTAGATAATTTGTTGATTTAACAGGACAGTGAATATTAAATATATTTGATAACTTCTTGAAAGTATTAAAAGCTGTTTCGGGATTGTCATCGTCATACACATTCTGCCCACGTAGGGATGATATCCATCTTTTAAAGCCTGATGTTGCTTGGCTTAAGGGTGGCTGTGAAGTCAGGAATTCAAAGGAAACTGTTTTTTGCCGTATCTTCTTAATTGTTGTTCCAACATAAAAAAGAACATTCATTTTGAGAGGAAATGAACCAAGGAATCCAAATATGATAATATTTTTCCCCCAAAATACGTTATTTTTGGAAATCATAAAAAATGGAGATTTTCACTCATTTGTTTGGTTCCCTATAAAAATATAGAATGTTTATTAAAAATGTGCACTGGTCCGATTGGATTACAGAGTCATAGTTCTAGGGTCGGTTTTCCCTTTTTTCAAATTCTGCACTATTAGCAAATATTGCCAAAAACGCCAAACCGCGTGTCTCAATTTGGAACAACGCCAAGATTGTTCCAAGGTTGACATAAATCACGATTTTTAACCAAAAATGAAAACTTAAAAAATACCGACCCTAGATTTTTGATATGTCTATACGATGCATTTCATTTCTGACCTGTTGCTGATATGGATTTCGAGTAAATGGGAACCGAAAATCACGAGTTATCGCCGAAAGTGAACACTTAGAAAATCGCCATTTTGTCCAAATATTGTCCCATTTCGCTACAAAATATAGCCTTACTAGTGGCGTAACCAGCGGGGGGCAGGGGGGGCGGGTGCGAGAGCCCCCCCAAACAAAAAAACCCTTGCCCCCTTCTGCCCCCCCAAATGAACTGACCTTGTACAGTGTCTATGGCGAAGGACCCAAATTTGCCCCTCAAAAAAAGTCTTGCCACCCCTTCAGCCACCCATTTGTAAAGGTCTGGTTACGCCACTGGCCTTACTCCAAACAACAAGCGTTTCATCTCTGATTATTCACACTGCGTCTGCCACCAGGTCAATTGCTTCATCTGGATACTTATGATCAAATTCAACAATTTATGAGGCTCAAATCGTGAAATTTAAATCCAATTCTGTTGCAAAAAGCAACTCACGTGGGCAAACATTTTACAATTGCATACAAGTTACCAGGGTGTGCGTCATATCGAATCGATGCATCAAGGCGTCTGATGCGCTCATTAAATCGCGCGCGCCGAAAGCACAGGGCGAGTAGTGCGTAATACGCGAAATTTACCCGCCCTTTTGCAGTCAGCTCATGTGATTTTTAAAAACAAAAAAACACGCGTTTTTTTTTTAAAAGTTTAAATGAACAAAAAAATATGGAAGGAAAAAATTAAATATATATAGATTTCTGTTAAAATCATACTGGAAAGCAAACATGTTAATGCCGTTTGAGTTTAAACATGAAAAAAAAAACTAAAAAACTGGCCCTTGACTAAGTCCTGACTTCACCGGCCCACTAAGTTGGCGTGACTGTTTAGTCATCGAATTTTGTTGTTTTAAAATAATCTGGAGTCAGAATTTGTTGAAATTGATAGAGCAAACTGGAAAATGGTCTGAGATGTCATTGACTAAAACACCCGCATTTACATGGCTATAAAAGATCATTTTGTTATGATGTTATCAATGATCGTGGAAGTAGTTTCTGTTTTTATTCGGGTGCCTATCAATTGGTATGGCAACATACATGGAGGAAAATACGATTACGAAGTCATTAGTTAGGACGGAAGTCATAGCCATAATCCAGAAGATCGATGTTTATAAACGCCCATGTATAGCAAGATTTGGACTCATTGTTTTTAAACGTATTGAAGACACGTGAAAGCTCAAGATAAAACTCGTCAAGGTTAACTGTTCTGGGCGATCAGATGATACAAACGCTAGTTTTTTTATTGCTGGATTTGTTGATGTCATTAATTCGATAAAAAGTAGTCACGCAATCAGGGGCAATTAATATTTATGGGTTCGGTCCTTAGTTCAAGGTCAATGTTAGGGAATGAACAGGGAAGGCACCGCCTCACTTCGGTCACTGACGTATGGAATTTATAACGAGTAACCGTCGAAGTCAAATAAGTTAGATTCGTATTCAGAGTTAAACCAAGTTTCTGTAAAAACAAGGGATATGAAAGTTTATGATTAATGGTAGAAAGATAATTAGTGAAATCGGTGGAGTGTTTATTTCAGCTGCGAACATTATGAGGAAAATAAGGGGGACAGCTGAATGTCCTTAGATTTTAAGTAAATCATTAGACCGTCACTAATGTTAATACTACATTGGGACTTGGATGGTCAATATTACAGTCATTATCGGTGTCGAGGAGTGATGATGAGGATACTATAATGAAATGGGTCAAATTTGGGTACATTCAAAAATTTACAATCAGGTAGCTGGACATGGTGTGCAAAAATACAAATGTGAGCGACAAAAAAATACACAAACAACAATATTATCAAGCGTAAAGGAAAATAGATTTTGAATCCAAAAATATTGATACCAATACATACAAATGGTGAGCTAGGCTCCCATAGTATAGATGGGTGATATGAACAGCAAAAGCATGGCAGTATAAAGAGATTAATTCAATGGAACTTAAAATTCTAATGTCACAATGTGGGCTACACGAATGGTAGGCTCCAAAAGTTGGACAAACAAAGCAATCGCAAAAAAAAAAAAACCGTGAAAATGAATGTGTGAGAGTTTGGAATTGCAAGGGAGAGATGGCCACGTGAAAAAAGATGCAAATCGTGGAGCTCACATTGTGTTAAATTATCTAGTAGTAAAGTTTAACAGATGCAAGAAAGAAAAACATATTACATTGGAAAAATATCAAGTAATTAAGTTATGGAGGGCGATGTCAGAAGAATTTAAAAAGGCAAGTACATAGACCTTAAGCCCTTAGCCAGTAGCAAATAGATTAGCAAATGTCGCACCCTCCATGTCTCAATGACTGAACAAAATGTAGAACAAAATGTTGGTACAACTTTAATATGTAGCAAAAATACAAAATAATATTTCAATATCTAGAGGGCATGTTCATAAGGCGAATATGAATAATATAAACAGGCATGATAATTAACCGATGAAACAAAAAGCAATGACAAAATAATATAATAAACCCATTGAAATAGGAATTGATAAACCACAGTCACATGAGTTCAGGGGGAAATGGGGATAAGGGAAGGAACATCACATGTGGGATACACCCATAGACAGAAGCAACGAAGAGACAGTTAACTGCCTGGGCGGTCAGACATGATGCTATTCAATTGGATATGGAGGTACAACAAGTTGGGTAGGTTCCACAGTTCGACACGCTTCGGTCGAACTGCGCATTATTATTATACTCAGGGCGGGTGTTGGGGAATAGGGTGTGATTACAACTAGATATTAAACATAATTATGAGAAAACATGTCTGATGCATCATTATTGCTACAAAAAAAATAATGAAGAACCAAAATATAGTGGGAAAACATGCAAGAGCAGGCGATACAGCGAAGGTAGAATCGTATCGTTATGACAGGTGGTGCCACTCCCATAATCGGCAAAAAAATCGAGCGTAGATAAATGGGAATTGCAAAGAGCTGGTCACGTGGTGATAGGTACAGTCCGGGAGCTTGGCAATGTTAAATTATATGTTTAAATTATAGTCACAGCAGTTGCATGGAATTATGACAAATACAAATAAACATATTTACATTAACATGAAGCAATAATGAAGTCATTTAGTCTGGAGAGCGATATCATTGTTAAGGGCAAGATCACATTACCTATGCCCCACAACAAGTGGTTAATGGAAACAAATTTGAATGAAAATGGAAGCGCGAATATCACAAAATGGAAGCGCGAATATCACATCTCCACGTCTAAATGACTTAAAGAAGAAGAAAACGTGTGAAAATATCAGTTATGTAGCAACATGTTGTTAAACCTTTCAAAGGGTTAACATATAAGGATAGGTAAGGTAATTATATTAGCTTACATTGACAATTAAATAATACAAATAAGAATCCCTTCAAATAAATTCTAGTATTTACAGTGGAGGCAACAAAAAAAAGGACCTCATAAAAGCACGTTGATGGTAAGAGGGGTAATTGGAGATAAGGATTGACACACACATGTTGACTTCACAAGCAAGGAAGAACAATGAAGGAAAAAAAATATGCTTCGCCTGCCAAATAATAAGTAAACGAGCAGAGTAAAGACAAAAGAGCTGTCGGGAGGCCTCTCGACATGAAAGAAGTGAATTGAGTTGGAGTCCAACAAGTTGTGTTAGGTTTCCCAGTTCGACGCGCTTCGGTCGAAAACTGGTGCATTTATTAATAATAAACTCAAAGGGCAGGGTGTAGGGGGAATATGGTGATTAACTAGATATTAAAATAATTATACGAAACATGTCGCTCATGCCATATATTGACTACAAAAAAAAAAATAATGAAGGACAAAATATCGTGGAACATGCAAGAGCAGTGCGGACTACACGGAAGGTAGACCTATCGTATGAGGCTGTTGTGCCAATCCCATAATTCGCAAATAAAAATCGAGCGTAGATCTGGAAATTGCAAAGAGATGGTCACGTGGTGATAGGTACTGTACAGTCCGTGGGAGCTCGCCTGTTTTTAAATTATATTCATAGCAGTGCATGGCATTAGAAAAATTACAAATAAACCTATTTTCACATACACTGGAAGAATATTATTAAGTCATTTAGCTCGTGGAGAGCGATATCATTGTTTAGGGCAAGATCACATACCCTATGCCCCCAACAGTGATAAATGGAAACAATAATTTTTTACAACCATGTGGTAACGTAATACAACTGTTTGTATGATGCCATAGCTACACGTGAAAATTGGTCAGAGGATTGTAATAACGTTTTAATTGTTTAATATTTGTTTAAACAAGTCAAAAACCAACATAACGTTGACGCGGCCTGAGATTTTACTGCCGTTATTTTACGGTCTCTGCATGGTTTCGTATTTTTACGGCTCCAATTATTTTACGTTCTGCATTTGTGAGTCCCATCTGCCAGTCAAATCCCTGTTTTTTACAGGTTTATTTTTAACAGTGTGACATCATTCCACTCTCAAAAGAGGGAAATGTACTCCAGCAAAGACTGGTCCCAAGAGTAACTCCCTGAAAGAGTGATTGTTTCCATCTTTATATTTCTGGGAGATATGTCTGTAGTTCCAGCTGCCATGTTAAAAACGGACGTGTTTATGAACATTTATCATTATTTCTAAGTAAACAACACAAATTTTTTGTTGCATATTCGTGTGAAGTCAAACCATTAGTCTTTTTTATTTCATGCCACATGGCCATCTTTTGACTTTGCCTATATGTACATTTAATTTAAACTGGGTGCAAGACTGCTATTGAACATTTGCTTTACATTGTTTTTTTATATTTTACACTATTTCACGGCCAAATGACATTGAATGCCTATGAACATTTGAATACCTGGGGGATGGACATGCGCCCCCCCACGCATGGAGCACAGGCATTACATAAGATTTCCATGTGTGGACTTTGGACGTCAATATTGACATTTTGATACCTGTTGTGATGTTGATCTTTTCAATGGGACATTTGTATCTCTCTATTTGTTGTGACATGTGCATTCCTATTGACATTTGAAGTACAAAATGACAATTGCTCTGATACATTTGACCTGGAAAACTTATTTAACCGACATATAGGGAAAAAACCTATACTTTAATCCTTAGATATGGCCAAATGTGGTTATAGATTTTCGCTTACATTACAGCTACTGTATATTTCCGCTGTACAAACCTTGCCTTCCTACAAATACATGCATGTTCCCAGCTATTACCATTCACAACCAAAACATTTTTTCTCGTGTTGCAGTTATTTTGAGTTCAACCATTTTCTTTTTATATTTCACGGCCAAATGAACATTTGACTTGCCTATTGAACATTTTAATTACCTGGGTTGCAATGTATGCCTATTGCATTTGATTTACCGGTTGTGATTTGATTCTTTTCAAACGGTATTTGTTCTGTCCTTCTCATTGTTTGACATTTAGAATCCCGTATTGACCATTTGGAAGTACCCAAAAATTCATATGCTCGGAATATAATGGGCATTGGACTGGAAAACCTATAACAAGCAAAGATGTAAAAAACCAGCGACTTCTGAAAAAAAAGGTATATACATTGAGCTCTCTAGACTGTTAAATAGAGGCCCTCGGTATTACGCAATATTCTGGTAGGTTAAAAGTGCAAACGAGAGATTGACATCGCACGGGTCCCTTCAAAAGTGTAACATGCTGTATTTTAGATTCCTATCAAAAATATACCATCTGAAATGATTAAGCTGAGAATTATTTCTTTGGGGTAAAATGTTAAATTTTTGAATGCCTATACGAGCAAATACGAAATTCACGCCTATTTTATATTGAAAGATAAGCATATATAAATTACCTTGTGATTCCACTTTTACGACATTTCTGTACCAAAATACAAGGTACAAACCTTTATTTTTTTATTACACTTTATCACTGGTTTACATGAACATACAATATATTACAATATGAAAATCGATAAAACACAAAATAAAATCCAAATTAAAAACAAATTGCAACTGGATAACATAAGAAATTGTATCATTGCACCATACCAGTGAAGCAATGGGAGGAACAGGTGACAAAGCACCTCAGGACCATCCCACTTAGGAGGCCAAAACAGGATCTTAAAGGGAGGAAGCTTTTTAACAACCTCTGCAGATTGAACAGTACGTTGCAGCCATGAACAAGTATTTACTGATCGAACTTAGATGTGAATTTGGAATTGTAAAATCAAGGACCTGAGATTTAAAAATGGAGAAAGATGTCATGGATCTGAGTTGGGAAGGAAGTCCAGTAGGAACAATCTGGTGAAAAATGTGGGCTTTATGAACTCTGTTTTGCAAAATATCAGAATCACTAGATGGATGTTACCCAACATCTGGTGCTCAATTACCGGATTCAGGAGTTGGGAATGACTTTGGTTTTGTAAACACTGAATAAGCATAGCATTGGAACAAACCAGCATATCTTTAGGTTCACTAGCAGAGACATTGCTGCTATAAATAATCTTGGGTGTGATCTGGATTTTGTTTTGCATCTGAAAAAGTCCACAATATCTTTGGGTTGGATGTAAGAGTGGTACCAAAGCTCTCAATATATTGATTGTATTTGTACGAGATTAAAACAATTAATTCTGTAGGCGATTGCGCAGCTTACGACGAATTCCCAGTGCTGCAAGAATCACTTTTTTTTTTCGCACGTCTCCAGGCTGCGACTTTCCTATTTTGAAGATGCCTAATATCACAAGTCTAATCTTATAAAATCACACTTTCATAAATGCCTCCAAATCTCTCGTTGCTCCTTTAAAAGTAATTTAGCACATTGTTTAAAGAGCGCCCCCCCTTTTTTCAAAAACAATTGAGATTTTTTACTACTTTTGTTAATAACTGTGGCTAGTAACCCATAGGCCTGTGAATGGTTAAAGCCTCCGAAATGTCTGTGTCTCACAAACGAAGGAATTTTGTGTAATTATTATCGGGATCCCGTTACATAATTCAACGGCTGCTGGAACGGCCTTCCAATGTGAAATAGCCGGGAAATAGCGCCATATACGTGTCTACGCTCATCCATTAGTTTGTATTTTATTGGTTCAGGCAATCAGTTAGAGGTTTATTTTTCTCGAGTGGCACTATTTGCATCATGACGATATAAACGTAGCATTCGCACTCTGCCGTTCAGTCCCAATCTGGGATCCAAATTATAATTACAAAATCGCTTAATTTATGAAAAATACGCATTTTTTGCATTCTCGTTCGCCGGTATAGTTTCCAATACAATCCCAACGTAAAAACAACTGTGCCAAATTCAAATTTTTGAAAATTGGGGGCGCTCTTCAAAAATGTGCCATATTGCTTTAATTCCGCGGCTTTGCCAAGACAACTAACATCACAGTGTGTTTCAAAAATATACAATACTTTTTCACCGTTAACTCTGAGTTTTTTTTGTTGGTAATATATTTTTGGAAAGAGTAAATTCCGACGGATCTTAGCTGGGGTTATTACATCTTTTTATTGTTCAAAAGGGGGTATTCATTGGAGGTTACGTTTGCAAATTGTCAACAACAGTGCGTAATATGGACTTAACGAACAACAAATGCGGCCAGAAATAGTTTTTCCCTTTTACATTTTTATATTTAAAGCATCATGATGATGCCCCCCATATGGTTTATTGAGCTCATCCCACAATGCAACAGTCTTAGAAAATCTGCACCTCAATAGGTTCATGTGAATGTGATCCCACAAAATTCCAATTCTCACATAAAAACACACAGACTTTGTACGCTCATTTAGCCCACAAGCATTAGTACTCAGGGATTTCTTTGATCATCATGAAATATCTTGTCGTTCTTAATCTTTCACGGACACTTTTCATAAGTACTTTGACATGTTTTTTAGTCAGTACAACATTTGGCACATTGCCAGCACAGGATGGATTCAAAACATCCTAGATGACCACCCAAAACAAGAATTTTGTTAAACTCCAGGAAAACAAATGCAAGAGAAACAATTCATGATGAAAGTTCTTTTTATAGAATATACTCTATAAATTAAATGAGAGAGACGAACTTTGTTTTCAACATTTAGCAAATTAAAGAATAGATCCCCTGTAGTCAGGAGGAATTTGTGGGCACAGGGTGGAAATGGGGAGTACAGACTTTCTCTTGTCGCTTTTTGTCAATGATGACCTTAGCTAATAATTTCTGGAGGGTGTTGCCACATGTTCGTCAGTGCTTTTTCTAGAAATCCAATCTGGCCGCTATCACTCTCAAATCATTCAAATGGCCATAATTTTAATGCCAATAATCCATGTTGTAAAGCACGAGAATTTTTTTGGATGGTTATTGACGGAGTTGATCACAACATTACCACAAATCCAAATGGGCCACCCTTAAACCCATATGCCCTGAAATCATTCAATTGACCATAACTCATCAAGATTTGTAATAGAGGCATAATTTTGCGCTCTAAACCCATTAGAACTCATAATCTGCCATTTCAAGTGTGTTAACAAGCTTACCGATCAAGATGGCATCAATATGACTGCCTTTTAAGATCTTTGAACCTACCAATTGTCATATAGTCATAATATATTGGCCGTCAGTTTTGGGAATTTTAAGCATGTTGGTCAAAATAAATATACCAGATACGAGTTGTTAATGCTCAAGACATACATCTCATACTTTAATTTAAACTTTAATACTCATTTTGGGTGTTTAACTAATACCAAGACAGAATGTATCGTAAGTTATAGGTTTTAAAAAAGAAGGTAAAAATGCGCCACATTGGGCCCACCGTCTTTTACATTTTTGCATGTTAAAGAAACATAAATTTCTAGATAAGAATGTCAATGGTCAAATTCTTATCCCATACCTTAATCACCACCTTTCTATTAATAATTAGTTGATGTAATACATATAATAAACATATCTGTAGGTTTTAACTATTTTTAAGGCCGGCTGTATTGGCTGCCATCTTGAATTTTGAAAATGTCCATTACAGAGAAATGCCAGTTAAGGTTTCTGTGATCAAATCCATGTATCCTATAAGTGGTAAGCATAAAGCATTCATATAGACACTGGATTCAAGCCTCTAAACTGCTAAATGTGGCAGACCACTTGACGTTTCCGAGGCGTTTGCAATGCCATTCTAAGAGGTGTTAAGAGTAAGCACTGCATAGTGTGATCAATTGTAACAAGATTTTGAACACCTGGCAGAACCCGTTTTAGGTGTTCAGTATGTATTCAAGTTGCGTAATAGGTATAATGGAGGATTTAAAGAATCCTTTTTAAAATGAACCGAGAGCCTATTTGACTTTTGTGAGCAGCCATATTGGATTTTTTGTGGCAATGTATGATCAATTACATTACCAACCCTTTCCTCTTGCGTAAACAAACCGGAGTACCGTAGAGATATTTGTCTTTATCGAATCTTAAGGGATTTTGCTAGTGTTTTGGACATTGTAGTCAGCATATGGATTTTCAAAAATGGCATCTGGTAACAAATTTTGCACCCCCTCCAAAAAAATTGGCTTAGGGTCCTAAAACAAATCTATCAATAGAAAAATTCTGTACTTCCCTTTCCATCCGTCAGGCTGTGTGCCTAGACTTCCACCTGACTTACTGAGGAATATTACAGATTTCCCCCTAAATTTGCACTTGTATGGTTGTAGAACACCACAATGGGTACCCGAACGTTTCGAAGGTCAATTGGGCAACAAGTTGGAAAAACAAATGTAATGTTGAAACTGACTGCTGTCCTAACCGGCCCTATACATCCAGATAACCCACGCTTTTTTTATGTCGTGCAAGGTAGAAATATAGGTTTTCCCCCCTTCCCGTTTAATTTACACTATTCGCTTATATTTATATCTGTTAAGTTATAATGCGTCTTAGAAAATGGGACGTTGCATCTCGTGAAATAACTTTCGTCAATAAACATTGTATTTCAAGTCTGACCACTGCCTTTCATAATTTTGGTCATTAAGTTTCGTCCTTGGAACATAGAATTTCAGTCTCAACCTGTTGGTTCGACGGCACTTGCACAACTATAATTCGCTTTGTTCTTATTTTTCATACTTTATCAATGCAATATCGTCCCACAGTATTACACAAATACAGTGTAATCCCTTCTTCCCGTATTGCATAGCGCCAGATAACAAATTGATGGATAGGTATTGGATGAAAGTTACATCACATTTTGATTAAAATGGCCTAAGAAATTACAATATCTATATAAACAGCGTGGTTCGAAAAACCCTTTGCTCTCAAGTTTCTTCTAGATTTGGTGGGCATGATTTAACTATCGGGACAGCCAAAAAATAAGTAAAACTTTGTCCAAAGTCACTTTTCAGTTACATTATTTATGGCAATTTCATGATCAAGAAATGTAAAAGAAAACAATAATAAGAAAGGTCATAAAACAAGAGAAAAATAAAGATGTACAAGCTTGACAAATGAAAGAAAGGGCGGAAAAAAGAGGAAATATACATATAAAGTATCGTCCTAATCTATACACATTCTGCATGAGTCAAGACTAAATTAAATAAAACAAATTATGGAAATCATTTTGTTAAAGACGAACTAAATTTAGACATTATGTTGCTAGCCACATGATTAGACGAAATTTAAGTGTATTTGGACGAAATAAAATGAGCATGGTATGAATAAGCATCGATCCAAAATATGAATATAATTGCCAAATAAGACTAAATTAAGTTTTATCAAACAGACATTTACACATTGTTCTAACTTAACCACGTATGAATATAACGAATAGTTTTAAATCAAACGGAAAAACCTATACAGATCAATTTATTTTTTATTATAAGAGGGGCGTTTTTCGACTTATTACTTCAGGTGTGATTTGACACTTGGTGTAGCAGTCAAATCAGAAAAAAAAAAAAAAAAAAAAAACGGTTTCGACAAAAATTTGGGGCGCATTTCTCGGAATTTCTTATGTCCTCTTAAATTGCTTCCAATTTCAATATTCAAAATTATTGCGTACATTTTGTCTTTCATATTAATTTTGATGATTTATTATCATTCATTATTAATACTCTCACATATTTTTGTAAAGACAATGCTTTTGTTTAGATAAACCTATAATAATAAGTCCATGAAAATGCGGAGGTTGCTCAAGTGTTTTTCTATCCATATAAATTGGGCCTAACTTTGGTTTAGATGAATTGTGCGGATGTTATAACCGATGTATTATAGACTACTATCACTTTAGTAGCATTAAAATAATTGATGTGTATTTGTTTTTAATACAGGATGTATATTCACTGACATAATTCTTAATTTGGAAACTTAATATTCATAAATTAATTTGTTTTTGCAGGTTCTGTACCCTAGGCCTTTCACATTTTCTTAACAATGCCAATCATGTTTAGCAGTAAATCAAATATCTGATGAGCAGAGGGTTTGTGAACTATCAAATACAGAAGAACTTTAATATGCATTGCCTATTCACAATACCAGGATTTAAGAACTTCAGTTTCGGGCTGAAATTCACCGTTCTCATGATAGTGATTTCATGTAGATGATCTCTACATTAGAATTTTTAAAAGTGGAAACAAAAGGTGGATTTGCTTATTTCAATGTAAAACCATAAGTGTGAGTTGAAAACCTACATTCAGAAAAAATTTATACTTCATTTATTTTTCTGCTTCTCAATGTCTGTTTTTTTGTGAAGAGGGATTACTTGCTTTCCGAAGCTTTCATTTGGTGTAATTTGTAAGAAGTTAGGTCTGTCTACAGGATTTTTAGGTCTTTCCCCTCAATTTGTTAAGGAATGACCTAAAATCCACTCTGGCCATTTTTGAAGACCCAAGATGTATCATTTACATAGAGTCACATGGTCCTTAGCAGTGCTTTTGGTAAAAGAAAAAAACATTACACCAAATTCTTGTCAAACCATATCAGCTGGGAGAATAATTGCAGGATTACAAAGTAAATATTTCAAGATTACAAAAGGGTATGCGTGGTAAACAATGTTCAATGTCCCAGATAAGAAAGCCAAGATGGCTGGTGTAAAGACCACAGTTTACTTGGATCAGCAAGTTTTCATGTAACGAAACATGGAGTCAAAGTAAACCCATTAGAAGGTTTCGAATTCAGCGTGAAAAACAAGTGCAATTTAATTTGTAAGTTTTAATCAAATTTATTTACAGAAACTTATACAGCCTAATGATTCTTCTACCAATTTATGGACACTGTATACTGTTTCAGTTTTTGCTCTATCATTTGCTTTTTACCCCATCCAAATAGCATGTTCGGTTCAAAAGTGATGGCTGATTTAACTTAGGTTATCAACGCAACTACTGAGTCAAGAACAATAAAAACATAAGAAGCGATTTATTTTGTTTTTTATTGTTTTTTCAACCAGCGATTTCTAAAATTTTAATAAAAGCCCAGTGAAAAAATCTCACTTCATGGAGCATGTAAGTATTTGAAGCAAATCATTTGTGCAAATAATTTCTAAAATTAATATATCTTATGAATCCATGGATAATAATGCCTTCAGTCGTGATCTAATTTGCATAATATGCAAATTAGGTGTTTAAAAGCGGTTTCCTGAAACTTCCATTTCAGATCAGTTAAGGCTTGCCATTTGAATACGATACTTGCTATAGCCACCCAATTTGGAAGGAATGTTCTCTTTGATAAGATAAAGATCCTAACAGAGCCCCTTTTGAAAAAAAAAATATTCACTTTTGTAAATAATTGAGTTGAAATTTCCAATATTTGGCATTTCTTTGAAAAATCGCGATTTTCAGCAATTTCTCTATTTAAAATTCCAGGTTCTCCCTCTAGAGTTGATGAAAAGTTTTAGATTCCCACTTCTCACTCCCCAAAAAAGTTCGGGTTTCCCCTAAAATCCTTAATTTTCCGGGCGAAAATAAGGACCCCTCCCTTAAAAACAACCGTAGTGAATTCTTCATCAAAATATACCCACTCCTGAAGCAAATAAAGAATAAGGTCTGAATAGGCAAGCGAGTTCACATCAATTAATATCAAACAACTATTGTGTTTAACAATCCGATATCCGTGTGACTGATCAAGTGAAACATGCAACGTATCTTTGCTATGGCAATCTATGGAACTCTATGGGTCATTGGAAATGAGGTTGTTCAAATGCACTAACACTAGTTCGATTAAAATTGTTCAAATGCACTAACACTATTGAAGTTGACAGTTCAGAATATTCCGCATATGAAAAAATTGACTTAATTTACCATGAATTTTGTCACCGGCAAGGTACATTTTTTAAAACAAGGCAATTTTCAAGACGGTCATTTTAGGAAAACAGAACAAGTGTAAATGTTTATAGCAAGTTATATTGGTAGCTATTTTTTTCACAACTCTCGAAATTTCTTAGAACTATTAAAATGGAGGACAAATCTGAATTTGGATTAAAAAGGTAATCTATTAGATTTATATTTCTATATATGTATTTTGATTTAATTTGTAATCATAAACTTGGATTTGTCCCTGTTAGCAATCCAATTAGATTGACTTTTGAATCTAAGAATTTTAGAGAGAAATTAATAAGTGACAATGAACTGCCAAGTGATGTGGTACAGGTGTGCATTTCATAACCAGGTCGAGTCCCTTTGGAAATGGGCGTCGGTGTGTGAGTGACTATTCTTGCATGCTGGGAATTAATTTCCTTCTTGGTGGTGCGTGTTTCTTTGAAGCGTTTCATTATTTTTCACAACAACAACAACAACACTTTTTGTAAAAGGAGGGTGACACCATAAAATATAAAAAGTCTAAAGATATATATATATATTTTGAATATATTTTTCAATGTATCTACTAAACTATGGGTCAGTGGCATAACCATTCTTTTGCAGGGGGAGAAGGGAGCACGGATATTTTTTTTTTGGGGGGGGGCATATATTAAAGTTTGTTAGTACAATATAGGCCTATGTTGTTTTGGCACCTCTGCAGAAAATCACTTATTCTACGGGGGAGTTGCAAGCCCCCCCCCCCTTGTTCCACCACTATTATACATTCTAAAAAAACTGAGCACTTGAAAATTATGACCCCGGTATAAACCTTACTCCCTTATATTTTGTCAACCCCATAATTGAGTGTGTTAAACAAAATTTGCTCAAATATGATCCAGCCAGAGGTGTGTACAATGTCTGGCTGCTTCACTGAATTCTGCAAGGTCCTTGTCTGTGCATTGTTGCTCCAGCATTGGGCAGACCAAGAGATGTTCCATTGTCTGTGATGCAGTTCCACAATCACAGGTAGTGTCCTGATCTACTTCCAGGTAGCCCCACTTCTTCATGGAAACCTTAGATCGACCGGTTCTGGTTCTTAATCTAATCTGTTGAGACATTGCCATTCAGCCCATGAGGAGTCGGCTCCAGGTGGAAGATACTCACCAGGTTCAATACCAATAGATGTTACTTGGTTGATAGCAAGTCTTTCTTTCCACAAGGCGACTCTCTTAAACTCCTTAGAGACTGTTTCAAGGTGTTGGACTTTGCTTAAGAAACTCTCTTTGGATTTAAGGCGGTTATAGCAACTGGTCTCTGTCCAGATATTAGGTGGTTCACATTAGATACTTGGCAGCTACCCTCTTGCATGCTCGCTACACTACGACGGATGTCTGGTGGAGCAATTCCTGCTAGGACGTATAAGTTGTCCATTGGTGTTGGGCGAAGACATCCTGTGATAAGCCGGCAGGAGGCAGCGAGGTAAATAAGAATAATTTACTGGGTGGGCCAACTTTAATTAATTGACTCAAAAAAGTTTGATGTTTTGAAAAAGAATTACTGGGTGGGCCAACTTTATTTTCCAGAATTCCTCAACAAATTTGCTATTTATAAAAAACAAACAACAACGAAAAGCTTATAGTGTCGAAATGGGGTTTTCATTAAACTTTTAAGTATATTATACCATCATCTGTAACAAGATTTACTGCATGTATACCTATATACAACATCAAGAAACACGAGGACATTTCCAGAAAAGTGCACTCCATTTTTTCAAAACTTTTGTTTACATATTTAGAATACTTACCAATGTATTAAATCACAACTGAAGTGAATAAGCCCAATTCCGTCTTTACGTATAAAAAAGATTTAGTATGCTTCTCTATGGGGCTGATTAGATAGAAAATCAAGTTCAAAATAATGTTTCTTGTTTTCTTTTTCAAACCTTTCAAACGTTCTCGGTAGTTGTTCTACCAACCGATCAAATTAGAGAATTTTGTATCCTAAAAAAAAATCTCGTGTCTCTTAATCATGTTGTAATTTTTAAGGTTGCGATGATATGGTGGTAATTGAGTGCATAACTAAGTTGCCATGTATGCGAAAGATCAACCCATGCCAAGAAGCTTGATCCAGCACTAAATGCCTCCTCGTATTTATAAACATTGAAATCATCTTTTGGGCCATTCTTCGGTCACGTTTGTGACCAAAAAATGGTAAATTTAGATTTTCAACCCAATGCTGTTTTGCCAATATAACCAATCTTTTATTACTTTTGGTATAATGTGTAACCTTTAGTCCAAACCTAACCAAAAATAATGTTTCCACTTTCGCCAGATTGGTTATTTTGTCATGAGGGGCAAATAAAATTCGGTCACGTTTGTGACCTCAGACAAAAAGGGGTTTTTAGAATTTAAACTTCAACTGTAAAATTCTGTGATTATTTAAGTACTCACATTCTTATATTTATTTCAGAAAGACATTGGTACTTTGTCATTACAACAATGTTGGTAATTAAAAGTAACAAGCAAACTTTACTTGGTAATTAACAAATTTATATCACTAAGTACGGTCACGTGTGTGACATTGGTGGTTACGTGTGTGACATCTCCATTGACTTATAACACAAAATTGGTGACCATTGTTGATGTGCACCAAAAACGAAGTTGTAATGAAATCTTGTGTATTTCTATATTCTCAACTATTTCAAACACTTTCATTACCATATCATCAGTAATAACCTGCAAATAGCAATTCTATTCCTAGTATGCAGATTTCCTGTGTTGAAATAGTGCAAGTCTGCTAAATTTGGCAACTTCACCCCAAACTTTCAAAAGACACACGAAAATCAAGTTTAAGCCAGTCTTTATTAAAATTAATTGTTGTTTTCTTGTTCAAATTGACCATATTCATATTTTAACCGATAATAAAAGTTAACACTGCTATCTTCTTCAGTTTGACCAGAAATTTATATCCTTCAAATACTAAAATGGTGAGTGCCGGTCACGTGTGTGACAGTATTAGCACATCAATAACTTTTGAAAGAAGACACAGATAAACCATTTATTGTATTTTGTATAAACGGAGTTACAATCAAAACGTAAAACGGGCTTTTGGACAAAATATAACATTCCTACTGAGACAGACAGTGGTTTTCTAAGTATAAACAACTTGTTTGTCCTTGTTTTGGTCACTTGTTTGACCCAACCAAAGTCAATTAACATTCTTTTGTTATTACCTTGTCTATTTCCTATACATGGTTGTATTTTTTTAACATAATTTTGAAAATTGAAGCCATGGTGATCCTTTAGGGCAGTAATTTCAAACAAAATTAATAGCTATGCAATATAAAAATAAAGAAGCAAAATGGTGTAAGAATCTCACTTTTTTATCAAAATATTAAACAGTTTCTTTTATGCAAATGAGTGTGTTTGAGTTGAACACATTGTTTTAAAAAAATATTCATGCAAGAAATTGGAAGGTGGTTAACGTGATAATGTAAAGAAATTTGCAATCCCATTACTTCAACTTTTATCAAAAAGGTTTACTTTTTTGAAATGGCCCTTTTCAAGCAAGTACAAACAAGTTAAATTTTTCCAGTGTTTACTTCGTTGTTTTCAAGACCTGGCTTCACATTGTCCAGAATCATTATACACGTTATTGGTCTGTTTAAATATGTCAGATAGTGTGACTGGTACTAAGTCATGTGAAATTATTTATATAATGAGTCCTGTACGATGCATACAGTATACTCCAAGTGGATCCAGAGTCAAATGACAACATTTACTGTTCATGTTTGTATTATCTATACTATTTTGACAGTTTTTAATGGTGTGCACATTTTTCCAGTTCTGGATGGAAGTGTTTTTCTTTTTTTCATCAAGTGTGTCAATTTTTTTTCCAATTGCTAGTGTCCTTTTTTTATATTTCATCATTTTTTTCAGTGTAATGGTCGTGGTAAATCTTCTTTTTTTTTAATTTTACTCCTGTACAACTGAATTTGAAAACAAACTCTATAGCCCCTCGAAATCTCATGTACCCCGTCCTCTACTGATAAAATTTCCTTTTCTAAAAAGGCTTAAAATAAATATATCTGGACCATTAGCTTCTGACAAAACGATTTTCCATGCTGCAATCTATCTCAAGTCAGTGACCTTTTAATATATTATATGCATTACATACCGATTATAATACTAATACCAGACCACTAATTGTATTTATCGCTATTTAAAGGTGCTTGTTCCGATCCATGTCTATTGTGTTCTCTACTTGATATGAAAGCTTGGCACTTGCACATACGCCCTGTCAAGTACCGTGGGAAACAAACTTGTGGTTTTTGACGGTAGAAGCAATAATGCATATTGCAAAGCCATATTCAATACTGTGCTAATATTGATGGTTAACCACTAAAACGGCGGTTTTTCGTTCATATCTTGGGAATGAAGTGGATTTGAGGGCTCATATTTCAGGACGACAATGAGAAAAATACGGCCTTTCATCTGATATCAAAATCGATACTACTTCCGGGTAAAGTAGGGGGGTCCCAAACACGATCGGAACACGCACCGCGAGTATGTTAATCATGAGAATGCATTACTAGCCATCGTTTCACCTGTATGTTTGTAGCGGTGAAAAAAATTGAAAATCCCCTTTGAGTCCATGCATGCATCTTAAAGGTGCATTTCGTGATCCTAGCGCATTTATTTTTGTTTACGATTCACTAGATATCCTCAAGAAAAGGTTATTTTTAAAATCTCAGTTGATACTGATGTTGCGTTTTGATTAGTTGTACTATATATAGCTGCCCATAGACAACTGTGTTGTTTTTTTTTTTTTTTTTTTTTGCACTTGCACATACGCCCTGTCAAGTACCGTGGGAAACAAACTTGTGGTTTTTGACGGTAGAAGCAATAATGCATATTGCAAAGCCATATTCAATACTGTGCTAATATTGATGGTTAACCACTAAAACGGCGGTTTTTCGTTCATATCTTGGGAATGAAGTGGATTTGAGGGCTCATATTTCAGGACGACAATGAGAAAAATACGGCCTTTCATCTGATATCAAAATCGATACTACTTCCGGGTAAAGCAGGGGGGTCCCAAACACGATCGGAACACGCATCGCGAGTATGTTAATCGTGAGAATGCATTACTAGCCATCGTTTCACCTGTGATCCTAGCGCATCTATTTTTGTTTACGATTCACTAGATATCCTCAAGAAAAGGTTATTTTTAAAATCTCAGTTGATACTGATGTTGCGTTTTGATTAGTTGTACTATATATAGCTGCCCATAGACAACTGTGTTGTAATTTCTGTCCGTTTACGTAGAGGAAATTTACGAATTTCTTTTGGAGAGAAAAAATACGAATTTCTTCTTCTTGAGTAGATCGAATTTTCATGTAAGAGTAGGCACACATACTATACTTGGGCCAACGGTTCAGATGATATACAAATATCAATTTCTTTGAAGTAAATGGGAGGGGGGACTAGGCTGTGGATCACAAAATGTCCCTTTAACATAATAAAACGCCACCTTGTAGACGAGAATATTGGGTACACTGTAAAAATAGCACTTACTTACTTCTTTCACTTAATTGATTGAAACCGAAGTCACGAACTGGCGAGTCCTATATAGTCCAGGACCTGCTTAGAACCCCGGCTTCCAATTCATCCGCCAGAGATTCTGAGACTTGATTTGAGTTGTTGGACCATGTACCTTTAAGAATCACACAGGTGCTTTTTCGAAACCGGCTGCGAATTCCGAAAATCCAAGATGGCCGCCGGTAGCCATTTTAATTTTGATTTTGATACCTAAAAGTATGTGTAATACCTCGATTTAGGGTTTTTTAGGTGCTGGGAATTAATTTCTGACATTTTTAACATTAGAGGTCCATGTTACATGGTATGGATTTGGAATTCCAAGATGGCCGCCGGCAGTCATAATGAAAAGTACACATTTTGAATGACTTACCCTAGTAATATGTTTAATACATCGTTTATGGGTTTTTGGGTGCTGGGAATTCATTTCTGGCATCGTTTTTATCATTAGAGGTCCATGTTACATGCCTGGTATGGATTTGGAATTCTAAGATGGCCGCCGGCAGTCTTATGAAAAGTACACATTTTGAATGGCATATCCTAGTATTATATGTAATACATCGTTTAATGAGGTTGTGGGTGTCGTCAATCCATTTTTGACACCGCTGACATAATTGGAGGTTAATATTACTCAAAGGGGTAAAAATCCAAGATGGCTGTCAGTTGACATAGTGATGTCATATACACTGAACAACTCATAAAGTGGAAAATGTGGTAGGCCTACCTGTTTATTCGTTCTCACAGGTGGGCTCAACAACCTACTTATGGCAGAAGATCACATACACCTGATCAATTGCTCTACAAGAACAGCGCTTTAAGTTACGCTTTCCACTACAGCCGCATAGGGACACAAGTTTGGCGGGAATTGGCTTCAGAGACTTAATTACGGGGCAAGAGGGTGCCGTCTTGGTTGATCCACCCGTAAAGAATGGGGTCCAGCTGACTGGCATCGGCTAACAAGGTCAAGGCATTCCGAATCACGTAGAATGCCCTCCTCAAGTGTTCCCGGATGACGCTTGACGTGGGTGGTAGTTCTTCTAGCCCCAAATGCTGAATGAACGTTTATGTCAAGTCTGAGCTGGTCAAATGAAGTTGCAGTGGGCTTGCTTCTTGCACCGGCCCATACATTGACTAAGTATTGTTCAGCCTGATCTAGGTCAGCTTCAGAGAGCACAGAAGACTCTGCAAAGCATGAGAGAAATCTTACAGGTCTGCATGCA
>JAMKCH010012873.1:0-44371 GCA_023653785.1 Ophioderma brevispina
TGTAAGTTGAAACGACGTCCGCGTAAAGTTGGATAACGAGCCTTATCGTCCATTATCGACCCGGTGGACACGCCAGAGAGAATTGGAATGTTCCAAAAGGCGGCCAAGTCGGCCACTGCGGCCGTTTCAGGGCTGCAAGGTGGGCCGATAAAGGCCGCAACACCATAGTCTTGATATACCTTCGCTGCAATACCAGGTGCGGGGATAGTAGGTCGACCACATGTTCCGTCTGTTCTTCGCCATACATACGACAAATTGAAATTGACGAAAGTTCCATTCTCGACCAATTGATTGACTCTCCGCACTGCTATATCTATAACGGGCTTAAAGTGGTAATGATGGAGTGGATACCCTAAATCGTTAAACAGCGCACATATTACAATATCCCTTCCACTGGTTGCATTTGTAACCTGTGTGGCAACGGATCCTAGCAATACTGCCAACGCGGAAGCGAGATAAACGGTATAAATATTCCTCCACATTGTAGGTGACTATTTTATTACTTTCCTGTGCAAAATTACGCCTCACAAAATCGTCATTGAGTACCAGCAGATTGATGCAATATGCCAGTTCGCTCGAGGTGATCTGCCTCGCTTGCTTGCATTAACTGAGAGGATCAAATAAACTGCCAATTGTATCAGCGGAACTGAGGTAAAATGATGAACTTAAATGTTTGACTGAGTTGTGGCGTCACTAATGGAGAGTCCAATCATTAGCGTTCAAACAGCAAAACTCCAGCACTTATTTATTTCAAGGGCACTAATTTCACAATCAATCAGCCTTCATCAACAAGAAAAATATCTCCATCACTTTTTGGTCAGCAAAAGATCGATCTTTTGTGATGATATTAAAAGGAATTAAATTTTAATTGGTTATGTTGTGCAATATTTTAAGGAAAATGCAATTCAATCTTTTTTAAAGAATGCTTTCGTTTTCTGAAAGGTAACGATCATTATTTTAACAATACATATGAATATGTGCATTTCTCTTCTACCGTCATACACCGAAATCACATTTTAGAATTCTAGTTTGACATACATTCGGTAATTAAGCATGGTACATTGAATTTCAGTTGAAATAAATCTACTATAGTCGCTTACGCACAGTCATCCATAGGGGCCTATAAATGTCGTTCACAATTCAACTTGTACGATTTCTTTTCTTTCCCTTACTGACCTTTACGCGTGCCGCGATTTAGGACCTTGTTTCGCTGTTACGTTTCGTGCACATGACTGTGCGAAGACACTGTCAATTACGGAGCTCTCTAAGGGCCATCAAATTTCGCAATTTTCACGATCATTAACACGGCCGCATGCACAACGCACAGCGATAAAGTACATGTTCTGCACTGAATTTCTGCCTTACACATTAACAAAATAGCAATGGTACGGTTTACTAGCCAATTACCAATGTAACTGTGCAAAAATCTCAATTTTTTTCAAATTGGGGGCTCTTAAAAATATGTTGTTATTGCTTTATAACAAGGGTACCAAATTCAGCGTAGATTGTGACGGATTCAGTGAAAGTGCTACAAATATAGAAGATAAACCTAAATGTGCCAGCAAAACTTACCCTTAGTCTGTCATTTCGTTACAGTATATAGCACGAGTGTTATTTTTCTTGTAATATTGGTCCTTTTAAACAAAAGGTATATATTTTTTTATTTACGTCCAACTGGGGATGGGGTGTAATTCTAGTGCAAATTCGTCCCGTTACGAAACGAGCATAAATACCCTACAAACCCTAAAGACCCTCCCCGGGGTTAGGCTATATTGATTTTAGTAAAACGAGAGCTCTTAATTATTTCTATAAATCTGGTTGTCTATTATAATAAAATAGAAAGTGAGGAGAAATGAATCTCAATGTTGTTAATTGTTTATAGTATCAGTGGTTGTATTGGCATCGAGATGAAACATCGCCTTGACCACTCCAAATTCTTCTGCCCAACTACGTAAATAGTCCATTGGACGTTAATAAATAACCCCGATATTTACTATCACCCATTTAGTGAAACTTAAAATAGAACAGAAGTTGTACAAACATCTTCACCTAACCTCCCAAGAATAGCTTTTCATATTTTTTCACGCCTTTTTTTAAAATAAAGTAATATAATTGTGTTTACACCACCATCTGTTTTGTGTAATGAACAAAAGCTTTCTTTCAAACGAATTATTAATTTGATCTATAAATGACCAAATTTGTTGTGGACGCATGCTGGAAACGTTATTATTTACGTGTTCATGCAATTTTCATTGTCCGTATTAAAATGCCCTAGTTTAATCGCCACAATGAAGTCTTTGGCCGCTTTCAATGAAGAGTAAAATAAATCTATTTACATCATGCATGCAAGCTTCTCAGCATTGTTTGGTAATATGATTTTTTAAAAGGGCAAACAGCGTTTGTATTCAATTAAAGACACTCTCAGTGATACACCCGAAAATGTAAAAATATTTGATATTTGAAGGAATAACTTAAAAGTGAATGAAAATTGACTGGAAAAGGAAGAAAGCAACAGTGTTCAAAGATACGAATTCCCATTCAATTACGCGTTGTAGAAAGTGTCCTTACGGACATTAATACAAGGTCCCCTACACTCCCGTTGATGCATAAGAAATGAAAATTGGTCTTTTTCCAACAAAATATGCGCAACTGATATTTTATTAGGTAATTACATAATAATTTTGAACTAAAACAATTTAGCGTTATAGTAGATTCAACCCATCGTGTCACCTCTAGTACTTTTTCGAAGGTATGAGCATTGAATGTGGGGGATGTGCAGTGTGTGGAAACTAAAATTTCACGGTATTGAAACAGGTGAATCATGCAGTCTGATAGCAGAGAAAAATCAATTCTATGCTCAATGACAGCATTCAAGTCAAAGTAAACGCATCTATAGCTGCATTAACTCTCAAAACATTCTGACTAATCCATTTGCTTCAATAGTATTGAATGTAACAGGAGAGTTGAATGTTATTGAATTTGGAGCATTTGTAGTTTGGATTCAAAGGAACAAAATTCTTTGCACTCTGTAAAGGCCAGTTTATCTAGTTCATTCATGAAACAGGTGAATCGGGCCACATATTCTGCCTCCTCTCCCAACTAATCGACGCTGTCCAAAACTTTTCCTCTGGTGACACGATGGGTTGAATCTACTATAAGAATGTCGCTCTAAAAACAAAATCATTGGTCCACATGGACCCCCCCCCCATGCACTTAAGTGATAATTATGTCCAATAACATATACCTATATATTTTGTAAATATTTACACCTATATATTTGCTAAGATCGGGGCACGGTGTATAAAAAAAAACAAAAGTTAAATTCACATCAGAATTAGCGAAATGAACGATTCCGTTCAAAAGGGTACGTTTAAAACGCCTTTTAAGACATTTTGCTAAGGAGCAATCAAACATTTTTTATGAGGGCGGGACGCCCTACATATTGCTTTAGTAGTCGTGGCCAGTTGTCTTATATAGTGTAGCATTTTGTTTACTTTACTTATTTGCTTAGGTTCGACCACACAAATTGCCTGGACTTTTAGGGATGATAGAAACGGGATGTAGAAGGAGAAGGTATATGATTTGAATCAATATGCAATATATCGGAAATCTGGAAAAAAATGTTTCAAACATCGGAATTCTTAAGTGATTTTCGAGAGATCTTGTAGCAGAGAAAGTGTTTTTGAAGAAGGAATAAAATCTTCGTAAGTTCCGAGTGTTACCTATTTCGCGAAATGGTTTCAACCACTTCAAGTGGCTAGATGTTCCTGTTCTCGGCTTCATTACTCGGTGCAGGGGTGTAATTTTTAATTAGTGAAATGGCTGAGGCAATCTAGGCATACTTTTTAGGTTTGGACTTCTTCTACTGTTGTAAATATATTATATATACACCTGTATATAATATAAGGGAATATAGGGATATTTGTAATGGAGAATACGTATGATGTATTTTGAAAAAGACATCTTTGCTTGGGTTGTTGCCGTTGCTACCCCCGAATGCTAAATGGAAAAATCGCACATCTTACGTCATAGCTCGTTAATACATTAATTTTGTAGACAGCCCGACATGCGATTCTAAAGAGGTCCAAATTGTGTTTTAAGGAGAGGGGGTCTAAACAAAAATGACAAAAATTAAATTAAAATAATATTTTTAGACTGATCCAATCATAATATTGAAAAGTATATCACGTCATTTGTCTAATAATAACAGGCATATTTTGTACTATCTACAATCTGAAATCTTGGAGTTACAGGCTAAGAACAGCAACAATCAAAAAGGGTCAACTGCAACAATCAAAAAGGGTCAATTTCAGTTGAACAGGGGTCAAATTTTAAAGTTGACCAATTTGGATGCAATAAGGAATACTTTGGAGTCTTAAATGCTTAGTTACCAAAGCAGGGGGGATGGTCAAGCTCTATTGTTAACTAAGCATTTTCCCAAAAGGAAATGTTAAAGGGGCAGGAATTACCTTTAGGTAGTGGAAGCTATCAACTTACACTTTGAATCTTAATAAATTTAGATTTTTATTTATTTTATAGTCACAAAAAATGAGGAGTATTCACCAAATACTATTGCCGGTATTGGGGAACTCAACTTTCGTTTGCGAACTTAAGGGGCTTCAGGACTGGATTCTTTGGCGAAAATTGGAATATCAGAATTGCATTTCGGATCAATTTTGTGACCTTGGGAACTGAATTATAACGAACCAATTGGGGATGTGGTGCCGAAAAAAGTACAGATTTTTCCCAAACGTTTGGCGAAGGAGCCAAAATTTGTGAGTTTAGGAAACTGGAAACCTAGGAACACGAGCACTAAAGAAGGACACTAAAGAATTGGAGAACGACGCGGTCTTGACCACCGCACTAACCGTACTGCCCGTAAAGGCACTATCAGGATTTAAATCATAAATCGAAAAAATAAAATCATCAAAAAATCAGGATATTTTGCTTGCTGTAACAATTAAACGGGTACCCTAACATACCCGCAATGATTAAGACCAGAGCAAACCCTAATAAGCACCAAATCGGATATTTTAGGTCATACTGTCCGTTACGGACACTTATACAACACGTATTTGAATGGAGAGTCATATAATTGAACAATGCCGTTTTCTTCCTCTGTGGCAATTGTTCAGTGAAAAAAAGTATACGTATGAGAACCTTACAGCCTTATCCTTCAATTTTAAGCTATTCATCACATTTCGAAATATTTGGACTCTTCGGGTAAATCCACAATGATAGGTTCTTTAACCTTCAGGAAAAAACTATTGCGACTTTGGAAGTTTTAAGATCAAGCATGACACGCGTTCTAATCCTATGTACATGTATCCACATCCTTCCTAGGACCATAGATGTGTTCATGGAAACATGTTGCGATATGACTGTAGGGGACCGTTGTGCCACAGGACAAATCCCACCCAATCGTAAATTGTTCATTCCTGGTGCTTGTGGATAAGATGTGAGGGTCGCCATTTTCAGCAGCCTAAATCTTTAGCGGGGGGAGCTGCAAATTTACAGAGAACTACAGAGCTCCTTAAAACGCCAACAAATGTCGTAAGGCATAGCCGTTGGAAGCATTTGTATATGATCCTGCCGTTTGCGTGTTAAACCTGAGATAAATATAACTAAGGAATTGATCGTTATTCAATGAGTCAGTGTTAAACCTCAAGATTTTAGTTGGTTGACGAGCTAATTTGAAAAAAAAAATGGTGCTCACAAGTGCGTGCGTTGTTATTTGTAAATTGTTCATTATGTGCTAGTGTCTAAAACTCCGAAAAAGGGAAAGTCGTAATCAATGGAGTCGTATGCTAAAAAGGAGTAAAAATACTTTAAAGGGGATGACCCGATTTAAGTCTATTAATTTTTCTCTGTAGAATAGCCCTCATACCAAAAACCCCATCTGTAAAGTTTGGCCGACATTTCACCCGTTTGAAGTGAGAGCTAAACGTGATTTTTGTTAATCCCCACAGAAACACTGTGTAAAATTAATATTGGTTCGACCAAAATGAGGCATATTTTCGCTATAACATCCAAACCAAAAACCTTTAACCCTGAGATTCACAGGCTAAAATAATAGCTTTCTTCTGATATCAAAATTTAACCACTTGGTGGAAATTTGAGTCCAATGGGGGACTAGGCTATTAGCAATCGGACCAAGTCAAAAAGTAAAAGTATTAATTTTAGTAGAGTTAAACACTCCCAAAAGGACCTCCCCACCCCTGAAATTTGTCTGTCACTGTTCAGAAACGATACCTCAAGATTATACATTTTACGGATATAGTTGGAAGAAGTGGTATTTGACGCGTATTTTTACACCTCATTTGTGGCGATTTTTTTTTTGTCGACTGGTATTGTTGAAGTTATGGCCCACTTGACCACACCCCAATCCAGGATTTAAATGTTTGTAGCACAACATATGCCAAATCATACTCTTCCAATGGAAGTCAGTGCAATCCGGGCTTCTTCTCTGCAGAATAATTCTCCTATCGATAGGGTCACAAAGGAGGTTTGTCAAAAATACGCGTAAATAATTAACACCGCTTCAAATTATATCCCATAATGAATAACTTTTTAATCTTTCTTCGAAGAGCAAAAAGAAGAAAATACATACCTTTCAGGATATATACTTCTTTCGCCTACGGCCAGTTCGTCTTGTGTCGCATTTGAAGATAAAACACGTATACTATAAGCATTGCAGCTGTGTATTAGCACTGTATTCACCATGAAGTTCTCTCAGGTGGTCACTGTTATAGAGATACAAAATGAGGGGTTAACCATGCATGTACACTTCTTACCTCTATGCATATAACTAAATAATACACAGAGTTAAAAAAAAAGCATTTGCCGAACACGTGTAAATCTTTCAGAAGCATATGTTGCTTTGTAAGTCCTTAACGACAAATATATTATCTCCGTGGAGCCCCGGTTTGAGAATTTGCGCTTATGTGCAGTCAAGTGCACCAATTGCGCATGGAAATGCAATCTAATTTTGCCAATCATCTTTGGCAGCTTGAAACTCTACAAGATCTACATACTCCATGGGATCAAAGAGAGAAAGATGCTTGCATAAGGACATTGGTTACGCATATCGGCGAAGTAACTGATTTCTGCACAGTTAATATTGTCTAATTATACCTTTCAATATTCTGGGGGTTTGTCAAGTGCAAAAGTTGCACATTTGATTGAAAATGAATAAAATGTCATCACAATTTCTTTTCCTAAATATCAGTGACTAGTAGATGTACACCATGCAGCATTGACTCGAGCAAATAATAGCGCTGTTGATATCCAGTAAATCCGCTCGGTAGAGGATAAAGCACTACAAATTACTTTTAAGCTGTATGGGTAATAACAATGGCTCTGTACCTCCAGATAAAAAGGATTTCAGGTGCTCATCACCAGATTAAGATTGAGCTATTTTTTCATGACGCAAAGCACAAGATACTCGTCCTCTTTTACGAATAAATAAATCTTAGGCTTCTACTGTGCGTTCAATTAACTTTGACCATATATTTCACCATTTTTCCGAAAAGGAAACAAAGATGAACAAAACATCATGAAAGAAAGTTGTTTGGCACACTGTGACCTAACATCTTTGTGAAGAAACAAAACTTAACTTACAGTAACTTGCCGCGTAACCCCATTTCTTTTCAATTTACCGTGTTGTTAGCATAGGTCGCTAGACCCCCTTCTTATGTATTTTTCTGAATACCTGGTGGTAAATTGAATAGAAATGAGGTCCCGCAATAAGTTATGGATCTTGGTTCTGCACAAAAATGTTAGGTCACAGCTTACCAAGCAGCATATCCACCATGAGATTTGTTCACATTAGTTTCTTTTTTCAATAAATGATGAAATATACAGTCAAAATTATTGAACTCACAGTAGAAGTTTATTTTTATGGCGAACGAGGCCAGCTCAATCCAAACTGGGTAGATGTTTCATATAGAAGTCCCAAGTATACAAAAGAGTTGCCATTGATTCCGTCCTGCGCTACTGCACAACATCATACGGTGCATGACGGAATCAAAGGCAATACCTCATTTACCCTAAACTGGGTGGGGATAACCAGTCTTTAACGCCTGACATCTATTCAACTGCATGGACAGTAACAAAGGCTCTGCAGTTCCAACTAAACAAAGGAGAATCTGAAGTGCTTTGTCCGATGAATACCATGTGGATTTACTTGTCAATAATGCCATTATTTGCTTGAGTCAATGTAGCATAGTGTATGTCCCTTGATCACTGATATTCAGAAAAGAAATTGAGATGGCATTTTATTCATTTTCATGAGAATGTGCAACCTTTACAATTGCCATGACCAATAAATGGTAATTATAAAATTTATTATTGTTTATAGTGGGAAAATGGTATACTTCTGCGAAGTATGTAATCAAAATGAACAATTTTCCTTTGATCCCATGGCCAAACAGTGTTAGGACGTCTCGTGGACGTCAAAGGTCAGAAATACCTTCTAAACACAAACAAATGAGCCTTGTGCACAAATGATCTAAATTTTATATAATAACATAGATTTAATGATTTTAATCAGATTGGTTCAAGAATTTGGTATGTCCAAAACACAATTACATGTACAATTCAGTAACGATACACTCAATGATTTTACATAAGTTTCTTAGGGTTTCAAGTCCTCTAAGGTCCAGGGTTTAAAAAAAGCGTTACAGTTCAATGATGATAATTATGTCCTCACAGCGAAGACTCCAAATGACAGCACACAAAATATAAATCCACAGGTAATATTCCATGGGAATCTTCTCAGTCCTGAAGATAACCTTTGTCCAGCAGTTCAAGACGACAAGGTTCAATAGTTCCTCGACGACACTAATATTCTGCAATACAATCCAGGTATTCTACCACCATCAGTCTGTCGCTAATGTCCTCATTTAGGACCACAAACTGGAATCCCCTTTTTGATTTCAATGAAGCTCTTTTGGCTTAAAAGACGACAGCAGACAGTTCAGCTTTCAAGCTCCGACGTATAATAAATCCTGGTTTTATGTGATGCACAAATCTACCATTATTGCAGATCAAGATTAGCTATAACTATACTGTACAGCTCCTGGTTACTGGCGCTGGCCAAGTTGTTATTCTCAAATCTCTCCTTATATAAAGATTCACAACTAGTATTTCATAATTCTTAAAATAGATGTTACCACATCATCATGCATAAACATAACCTTGCACTGTCCAATTGGATTTCACAATAATTACATCATCTGCTTTGCATCATCTCAAAGCAAAAACAAGTTGATTCATTTTCTAAATTTACATCTTGGGGAATTCCCATTCATCTCTTGCACAACGTATCTAGTTGTAAACAACAGTTGCATGAGCTCAACATACCACTAGGGAATTCCATTTTCTCTTTTCCATTATAAACAAAGTACCTTTCCCATGAGAAATCTTTTCTCAAATAAAATCACAAAATGGAGGCTAATATAACAACAGGAAAGTGTCTACTTTGGCAGCAATTGCCTCCACCACTAGCAAATATTATAGAGACAGTACTCTGATGGATTCCAATATCCTCTCCTACACCAATTTGGAAACCAGGGTCACCAACATGCCTAAAAAATACCAGCATCCTTTGCTTATTGCTTAAAGCACCTCCTCTGGTCTTCGAGTTTTCACAAAAGAAATATTCCGACAGTTATGCTACATTTTCATCATAAAAATCTAAATAAAGACCTATAAGTATCCATAGATTGCACCTTCCTTTTGCTTCCATTGCAGCCACTTTAAACTATGAAAAGTATAGTATATACTTGGTTTTATGCATATAGGTAGAAAGTATTTACTTCTTCCCAAGTAAAAGTTTGTTAAAGCCACTGTCAGCGATTTTTTTCAAAATGTAAACAAATCAAGCCCCTATTTTTCATCAAAGTTCATTTTTTGCATTGTTGTATAGGAAATTGTTTAAAGACAAATTTAGAGACAAAATGGACGTTTTTAATTTTGAAAATAAATGACTGATTGTGGCTTTAAGAACATGCTAGTAGTAAAAGTTTTGGAGTAAAAGCTTTTACTCATGTTATGTAAATACTTAAAAAAAATGTCAAGTAAAAAGCAGTTACTACCTTTTATGCATACGACCCATTGACTGTTGCCTATAGGCGATTAAATGACTTTTGAAATTATAAAATTTTGTCCCCTCAATAGCCGACTGTACGTGTGTGTCGTGCCGAGCAAGCTTGTGGGCTGAGTGCTCATCCCCTTTCCTTGAAATTTTGGCCAGCTTCCTCCATGTAATTTTGCTGTGGGGTTCGCCATTCCTCCCACACAACGAGTCTTTACCAGTCCGAGCATGGGACTAATGGGGTCCCCTGTGGTAGGAGGTAGAGTCACCTGCAACGGTGAGAATACCGCACTCGATTCGGTTGGCTCTTCACCGCACAACATTAGTTTCATGCTTTAATCGTTGTTGTCTATGGAGCCGGGACGATGGTCGGCACACCATCTGTATCGCTTTTTAGTACACGTGGAGAGGAGTAATGAGGTAAGCGCCTTTCACTCATTATATGACACGGGCACAACACGTGGCCGAAGAAGGAATCGAACGCACAACCTTTGGTGAGTGGGGCAGAACACGCCATTACGGGACCACCGTTGCCCTCACTTTAGTAGAATTGCCAATTTCAATGTATATTTCAATGACATTCTTGGTTATCTTCAAAACATACTGACATTATTAAGATGCGTGTTTAATCTTTTGATTTCACAAGAAGTGAAACCAAATTGCAAACAAACTAATTTGTTTAACAGAATGGACTCTAACTTGGGGACATCTTCTGATTTTGGCTTATTTCTAAATGAATAAAATTTGAAGCAGAAAATTGGGTAAAATGGCCTGATTTGCGGGAAGCCTATCCCATGAAACTTAAGTCTGAATCAGAGATTTCGAACTATTATTTTGTGTGTAATCAAGGAAAATAGTAAACTCCAGAACTAAAGATAGGAACCTAAATTGCACAATTCCGAAATTTGAGAGGAGATCGGATTTTTCGTTTGATGTTTTTTTCCAGTAGTAAAACATTTAGTGTAGTCTTACGTCCCATTAGGAGACTGTGTTATAACAAAAATCCGGAATCCGGAAATTTATAACAAGTTGTGATTTTCTATATATGAAGGAATTCGATTTAAGCTTAGCAATTTCACACATGTGATTAGTATATGGATACGCATTATGTACGCCAAAAAACACGCTTTTTTGGAAATTGAGGGCGCCCTCCTCAGGAAATCTCTGAGTCGGCCTTAAGTGCTCATAGCGCCGCCAAGTGGCCAAGTCCTTGCAAAGCCGGTGCAAAAGGAAATATTGGACCGTCCGACGAAGCCCTAGTCCGGGCTCCCACCGTCGACAACGAAATAAGCAGAACTAATGTTGCGGAAAAGAGTCAAAAACTGAATCGATTGCCTATTCTTCACCGTTGTACGTGGAGATGAGTCCGGAGGACCATATCTCCTAGCACACCGGAACCAGATGTTGATATTCGTGGAACTATAGATCAAGCTTTTACTTCCGATCTCGGCAGGTATGTCTATCTCAGGCCACAGGTGTGTGTAAACTGTCATTGTGCGAAACGGAGAGTCGTGGAGGGGGTTATGCCCTCTCAGTTGTGAGATGTGAATGTGTTCTCAAATCGGGTAGAACTCATTTAACCTGATTGAATAACTGAACGCTTATTGCGAACCTTCAATTTCCACATTCGTAATCAGTACAAAATGTTTTCACAAAAACGAGAGCACGTGGGATCTAGCCGATTCATCTTGTTTCTTCATAGTGTTGGCGACTTTTTCACTGGTTTTATCATTTTCATTTTTTAGCTTAGGCCGCCCTGTTGGAAGCAAGATGCTCCTACTATCTAGATCGTTAGGTGTGAAATTCGCCGGGCGGGCGAGGGGGCGGACACGTTTTTTTGTCGGATCCCATAGATTTTATTTATGTGCTGTGATAATCACAACCTAGATTACCGTGACACAATCTTCTTAGACTTTATTTTGAGCCGGGTGTTGATGGGGTCGCAGATTCACTTGGTCATTGAAAAATTGACGATTAAAAAATGGATTGTTGTGTCGCCCAGTTCAAATGAATTTATCGCGACCGTCGGCCATTTTATTTTGTACCACACGGGTGACGGGCTGACCCCTTAACTAGGAACAAGGATAACGCATGCGCGAACCGGGAATTTCAAGATCGGAAAGTGGGAGCTTAGAAACGTAAAACATGCGAAAAGCAACCGAGGTTGACCGACAAAATCTTAATTATATTTTCTAAGCACGATGCGGACACAACAGGTTTGTGAAAACATAATAAATGTATTGTTATTGCTGTTGGCACACGTTTTATTCTGCGTGAATTGTTGGAGAGAGAAACAATGCGTTAATTTTGTACCACAATGTACAGCCGAAAATACACCGAAAAAAAACGCAAAAATCACGATGAAAAATGAGCCGAAAATAACCCCTATCTGGCATTTTGAAATTCCGGTCTTCAAAATGGTCTGATAATTATTGAGAGTGTATTTTTACAAACTCCTGATGCCCCGCTGGTCTCCATTAGTAAAAGGACGTTCTGGACCAACATCTGACAATGGGTGATTCTGGCCAATCACGCAATATCGGTGTGCAAACTATAGCGTGGGACCGTGGCAATGAGACTATGCGTTTTTGCTTTGACTGAATGCCCATGACATCATTGCAGGCCATGGCTGTATCTACTGCTGTGATCAAACGATGGAGTCATGAAGTGTGAATGAATGCGGATTTTTAAAAAAATTATTCCGCCATCCAGAAACTTGAGTACTCCCTGGTGATCTAGTAATAGAGATAATGTAGTTAGCGGCACGGCGGGGGGGAGTTCTCAACTTTTTGGGGAAGGTATGTGCGCCCGGGATTTCAAAAAATTGACACTCCAGGGGCCCGTTCCCCAAATCCATGAGTAACCCTACGTGTATACTAATCAGGAGGATGTCCACATAAAAGGACCTCAACGCCAGTTACACAGTGCTTTGAGAACAAAATGGGTACAATCAGGCATGACATGCGCATAGTATGCACTAGATTTACGACTGAGTTTTCGGCGGGAACGGACCCAGAGCGTGATTTGAACCAAGGTGGTCTCCGGAACTAGATTTTCCAAAAAAAATTTCAGAAAATAAGCTGCAATTTCCTCATTTCCAGTACTTTTTGGGTGTTTTGAAGAAAAATTGGGGGTTAGATAGAATAGGGATTTTGACATGAAAAGGAGGGTCTCTGGAACTGAAATGGTCCTAAAATGGGGGTCACTGGAACTGAAAAAGACCGGGTTAAAGCAAATATAGTCCGCCGGATTCCGGTGGGCGCCATAGTATGGGGCTCCATAGACGGCGAGTAATGGAAAAATAAAGTGTTGGAGAAACTATGTTGCGTGAAGAGTCAACGAATCGATTGCCCCTCCTATCCTTAACGCGGTTAGCCGGACTGTGAGTACGCCGGAATATAATTACTTATACCCCCCCAAAACCAGAAAATGAGGGTCTTATAGGCGGCACAGGCCTACTACCTTCTAATGTGAGAACCTGGTCCCCCCCCCCCCGGAGCTAGGCTAGTGGCTACTTTGGTTTTTTTTTTTAAGGCTAACTGAGTTGTGCAAAACAGCCTCACTGTCGCATTTTTTGTTCTGTTTTTCCACCCAATACAGTCAAGACATGTTACACTCAGCATGATACAGTAAAGGGCTCGAACATTGAGTACTAGGTTAGCACGACTGTTACACGGTGTTGTTTTTGTTGTAACACATGCATACACTAGGCTAGCTGGGTGGGCTAGCTCTCATAGGCGGATTTGCGGCCACCCCCCTATTTTTGCCAACCAAAGGCGCCGGACGCCTTGTAGATGTAGGAAAATGACTTTGTGGGCGCCCTTGCCGACACAATTTGATAAAATTTGTAGAAACAATTGTTTTTTCACTCTGTTGAAATGTTGAAGGCCAGGAGGGGTACTCTTCTTTGTTGTGTTGTTTTGTGCTCTGATGCTTGAAAAAAAATATAAAAATCTAGGCGTTGGGCCACTAACCCCCACCACGTCAGAATTAGAAAAACGAAGTGGAAAAAAAATTGGGTGTACCCGGCGAGCGAAGCGAGCGGAAGACATTTTTTTTTAAAAGCGAATAGTGACGGGAGCCCCCCCCCCCTATTGAGAATTCCGGGATCCGCCCCTGGATCTGGTGGACTCCAGATTAACACTTGCACTTATACTATGCAAGCCTTAATATGTTCAGATATGTTATCTATGTCAGTCTCAAGTTTCAAAGGGAAGCATAATACTCATTTCAAAACAAAATATTAAAGGGATTAGCAGCGATATTGCGAGGAGAATCAAAAAATGTGGAAATGCATTGGTTTTAACTTATAAATCAGGGAAAGTGTGTACAATCCTTGAAATGCTTAATGTAGAAACAAACCACCAAATAGTGAAAAAAAGAAGTATATTTGAGGAATTTGCATTCCTTCCCGCAAAATAAACTACAAGCGATGCACATCTTCAAAATCTAAAAAAACAGCTGATTGTGGTTTACACGAGCACAGGAATAAACAAAGATCCATAATGTTTGTGGTTTGAAGTCAAAACTGTATTGATCATGGTGTACAATATCACGCTTAAAATCTGGGATATTCACCGAGAAAGGCTTTTTTGATCTCAAGTCGGAATTTTGATACCGCACGGGAGAAATTAAAGGAGCAGATAAAAAGTACTGCATTGTTTTATACAACCGATTTCAAGCCAACCACTTGCAGGTTATGTATACATCCATGCCAGTACACAAAAATACAAAAATATGAATTGTTATGATTGTTTCTTTGTTTCGGATAGCAAAAATCGCTGCTAAATTATCCCTTTAAATTCTGGTTCCTTCAATTTGCTTGGAAGAAAAGAAAACATTTTTATGCACATCACAAAAAATACTATATCACAGCATAGTACAAAATCATATTACCAAAGACATCCTTGGGGTTTAGGCTTGATTATAAATGCACCTTCATTGTGTGTCGCCGGCAAAAATTTGCAGGAGGACCTAGTATGAAGTTCCGCAATTCTGTCTGACCATCTAAGCCCGTGTTTTCCAAGTTTCATAGAAAGTTTACTACCCAACCACTTACTTGGGCAGTTGGGACTAATGAAGCCAAACTTTGATCACGAGAATCACTGGTCTGCCAAAGGTGCAGAGGGTGTACTCCAATTGGGTGATCGAGAGGGCATGGGGGCTGATTAAAGGGGCATATTCTGTGAAAATCTACCCATTCAGGTTTTTTTTACCACAAAATCAAGCTAACCAAATACTACGTCAACAAACTTGTTCAGTATAAGCAATGACCAAGCCCTGGAGGTGTTCTCCAATGGGGTAAAGGTCATGTGGGTCAATTTAAAGGGACATTCTTGAAAATCATCAATTTGTTATGTGTCAACCGCACTAGGACAGGACGGCACATACTAATCCAGATTGGGTGGTAGGAAAACGGGTGGGGTAGGTTCATAATTGTGGTCAGTTGCGTAACAGGGCGGGGGGGGGGGGGGGGCAGGGGGAAGGTTGCCCCCCCCCCCGACGACTTTGGCCGGGGAAAAATTTGCAAAAATAATGCTAAATCACCGTTTTTATACCCTCTGACCGGGAAAAAAAAATTGGCCTTTGACCCCCGAGAGGGAAAAATTTCCAAGGATGGGGAAATTGCCCCCTCAGAGTGGGGCAGGCCCGTTACGCCCAACGATTGTGGTATGGTGTACGTATTTAGGTTGCATTTTAAACAGTCACACAAATATTGTTTGGGTAGTAAAATTAAAACCAAAAGACTTGTTTAAAGGTAGCAAAATCAACCAAAGTTATTGTTTGGGTAGCAAAATCAACCACAATTGCTTGCTAGGATGTTTTCCTGTAAGTGAAAATACGCGCTTGGGGTACATTCTGGGAGGCCAACAAACCAGCAATGATATCCACTGGAATACAAGTGCCCCCGGGAGTTACCTCCAAAATTATCAAACAAAAAATTTGAGATCTCCACCAATTTGTATTTTTAATATTTTTAATTTGAAAAATAATCAAATGTTTTTTCTTGTAATTCGCCGCGTGCCTTTAAATTCGGACTTTTATTTAACCGTACAACAAAAACATTAACAAGATTACAATGACAAAACTGTAATTATAAAAAAAAAAACGCTCAAAATTAACATTGATATAAACAAAAAAACTTTGTTTATTTTTCAATAACCATTCACTACAAAGGGTCCATTTAATTTTCATTCCCATGGCATGAAAAAGGGGGGAAGGGGAATGGGAAGCTCCCAGGAAGTTTGGTATTGGAGGGAAATTTGAATTTGGAGGTTAATTGTGCCTTTTGTACACAAAAACTACACAATTTAGAAACTTTGCCAGCTGGCGTTCCGGGAACGACATTTTTCATGCCCCCTGTTTCTTCAAAAAAATATATATTTTGCAATATAAGTTGTGTTGTAACAGGGATGGCAGTGGCATATTGCATGTGGAGGCAAAAGGTGACGGGAATTAGGTAAAATACTCCAAAATTCCGGGCTGAAAAAATAGATAAAAGTGCAGAGAGAAATTTTGACTAAAAAAGGGAAGCAACTCATTCATGGAAAACTGGATCCTGTTTGTAAATATTCTCTGGAATGTGTCATGATTTTTGATAATTTATCATACTGAACTGAAAGCCTCAGCATGCAAGCTAACAAATTAAAATTTGATTTATTAGTTTGGTGTATGACAAAATTACTCTTAAAAGAAAAAAGTCAAAGATCCAAATACAAACCCTGTCTGTGGACAAATGTTTCTAGAAAAAAGTTGTTTCTTTCCTTCCATGGCACACACATAGAAATTGATTAACCCTATCCCCCTAACAACTTCTGGGAACTAAACACCCAATCAGGGCACATTTTGAAATCACTTAACGAAATGACCTGGCATACATCTGCAGTCATGAATGACATTTGGGCATTTACCCTCTGAAAGATCCGTGGGAAAAAGGTTTTTTTTTAAGTCCCACACCCCCGTTTGGTAGTTGGATTTCTTTGAGGGAATGCCCAGAAGGCACTTCAGCATTCCAAACGTTTGCAATCTCCCTGATTGGAACTGTCAACCAGCATCATTCGGCAGTCCAATTTTGCGCTCTCATGAGGGGTAAATGCCCTCTGGACTTCAATGTCATTCAGGTTTGTTGTTACTTATTTTTGGGTGATAGTTTTCCACGTGTGTGCATGTGTAAGGTTACAGAAAAGTTCTGAGAGTTTTGCTCAGCCAGCTTCCATAGGCATTTGGAGATTTGTTTAGTTGTATAGGTTAGAGTCATTTTTGTTGTTATGTTTTTAAAAATTGTTTTGTCTTCCGAGCGGTAGGTTAAATGCCCAGTTTGCACAAATCAGTGCTCGCATTTCTGCAATTTCCTGAGCTGAGAGAAAATGCCAAGCCCAGCATGGCATTGGCAGTCGGTAGCTGAGAGTAAGTGCACAGTAGGTAGGTATCGGAGTCATTCTTTTTTTCACTAAATGGTCCAGCGGCCCACTCATTGGCACAAAAAATAAACTGTGACTGCTAATAAGTGACCCAGTTGGGATGGGATTGGGTTAAAAAGAAAACACGGAAATACAAAAAATACATTTAATTTCACAATTTAGTTTAGAAATCTTTGCAAGCGTACCCAAAAATTAAGACGTGAATGGTGATGAGGAACAACTATGAGCAGAGCCAAGCAAGACGTCACAGGAGAAAGGAAAGGTGAGACTGTGTGTGTTATTTCTATACAAAATGGGCCACGTACTCTGATGTGCCCCATTAATTTTCAGCAGTGGTGTATCGGGCCTGCCTGCTCTGAGGGGGCAAAATTTCCCAAGACTGGGAAATTTTCTCTCTCAGGGGGGTCAAAATTAAAGGCCAATTTTTCCCGGTCAGAGGCTAAAAACAACGGGCTGATTTAGCTGATTTTTGCAAAGTTTATTCCCGCCAAAGTCGTCAGGGGGCCCCTCCCTTGCCCCCCCCCCCGCCTGTTATATGCCACTGAGTTTCAGGTATGTTTGGTTTATTACAGAGGAAATGTTTCAAGCATGCATCACCACCCTCAGGCACATAGCCTAGCCAGTGGTTCCAAGGGGGGGGAAAGTTTCCCAGTAGGTGTAACAGAGTCCCTGATCACAGGCAAAAAATCCCGGTCACAGGGAAAAGAGTCTGAAAAAAGGGCTAATTTTAACATGAATTCTTTTAATTCCCCGATTTCACTCAAGTCTTAGAAGGTTACGTTGCTCCCTCCACCTAGCCACGCCCGCTGCACACCCTAAAAAATGCTCACTCTGTTTGTCATAATGTCATTGCTTGAAATGGAAAGAATGGATCTTTGTCTTGATACTTTAATGGAGATTAAGCCAATGATTACAAAATGTGACAAAGATTTGGGTCAGAAAAATGTTCAATAAATGCCATACAAAAAACCATGGGCAAAAAAAGTATATAGATAGTACAATAAAACCTCAGACTGGAAACATTCAAGTCTAGCTTGTAAACTAGAAGTAGTCGTGGTGTCAGACTTCTTTTTTTGGGGGTGCACAAGTGTTTTGGGGAAAAAAGTGATATTTGTGGGGCAAATATTTTTAACCAAGTTTTGTCCCAAAAATTGCTGAGGTTTGCCAAATTTGGTGATGGTAGCCCCCAACAAATACATGATTTTGCCAAAATTCGGTCTGGGGGTGGGGTGGGGCCAGAAAAAAAATTGGGGGAAAATCCCATCGTATCTTAGTAGGGCCTTACTGTAGCTAAGTACTGTGCACTGCCCCACCTGCAAACTAGATGGAAGCAAAGCAAAATGTAGTGGACCCAAAGAGGTTCTATATAGATAGCGAGGCAAAACGTTTAGTAATCTTCCTCGAAATTCACCGTCTCGCATGTTTTGCCGACCACAATAGGGAAAACTAGTAGTACCAAACAATAGGGAAGCAATGGGCGCCTCCGCTTCTTCCACAACTGGGGTGCCGCTGGGCATAACCACTAATCGGTAGTGATACCAATTAATGTAGTGTTAGAGGTGGCCAGGTAATAAATAGTGTACCCTGATCATTGTGCTCAGATATCTTTTTTCTCATAATTGCAATTGCCGCGCTGTGAAAAAGATGTATTCATTGGGCGAGTTTGGTTTTTATTTAAATCAAGACGATTGATGTGTCATTTCATGTTGTGGGTGCCATGGGTAGGACAAAAATTAACCCATCCCCAATAGCACCCAAACATCCAAACAACTGATATTTTGGAGGATTGTTTGTATTTTTCGCTGGTACAGTGTGTACAAAATTACTCATGATTTTTTCTCTCAACCAATTCACGAGAATTAAAACGTTTGTGCAACAGCCATAACATATACATTTCTGTTTTCCAAACCTTGTAGTCGATCGTCTTAGAAAAATAATAATTTAAATTTTGTCGGGGTCAACTAGGTTGCTTTTTCGCACTGTGTTACGTTTCTAAAGCTCCACTTCCGTTATCTGAAATTCCCGGTTCGCGCATGGCGTTATGGCGTTTGTTCATAGTTAAGCGTCCCCAGAATAAACTGCGGTATTGCACTCTGCCTTATAATGCAAGGCGGCCTATAATGTATTAAACCGAGGGCCCCAGAAGATGCATTATAATGCATGGACGAATCGTGCTAGTGTGATCCAGGGGAAAAGCGCAGGACTCGTGATCATTTAGAATGTTAAAAATGTGAGGTCCAGCCCACTGTGGTCAACATGTTTGTGTTCCCGGTCAAAGTACTTAATTCAATTGCCTTGTCGATCCAAGCGATCGAGAGGCTGTTAATGGGGAGATAATACAATCTAGAGTGCAATAGGCATAGGCGTGTGTGCGCTTTTATAAGGGCATGTCTTTGAGCAGACACTAGATGAAGCGAAATGATTGTGGAGATTTCTTGAAGGCGGAGCGTCGTAATAATAATTGTGCAACCGCGGTTTGAGCTGGTTTACGGGGAATTAAATCGCTTATCATAAAAATAGTTATTATGATTAATACTATTATTATTAAAGATTCGTCACAAGAGTGCGCTACAATTTGAGGTATAAGACAAGTGGAGGCGAAATAAGAGATACGTGAAGGGACAGTCTTCAGGGGGTTAGTTTTCGGCGAATTTTTGTGTCCGTGAACGAGAGTATGTATTTTCAATAAGGTTACCCCTTCTCCCAAATATTCTGTTATTTACTTTTTTATATAAACTCTTTTGGCGATCCATTAAAGCGGCACTGGCACATTTTCACAAAATATGACATTTCTGGAATTTGCCCTCAAATGATAATCTAGGCCATTGGAAAGGAATACGGATACATTTTACAAATGAAAAAACATACTCAAAGCAGACAGATAGGGGAGTGAGTAAGAGGTTAAAGATCATCCAGGTAGGTATTTGTAGGCTAACTTTTAAGTTTCCAGAACTGTAATCAACAAATGTGTATATACATTAGTATCATACTTCTTACTCATTGATATTACAACACAAAGGTCACAGACCGGTGTGAAAGTAATCATAGTCCGGCAGGTATCATAGTCCGTGGCTCCATAGACGACAACGGAATAAGCGTGAAACCAATGTTGTCCGGGAAGAGTCAAGTGAATCGATTGCCCTATTGTTCACCATTGTTCCCGGAATGTGAGCCCGGAGGACTATATCTCTTGCCACACCGGTCAAACAGATGCATGCCGTGGGAAATATACATACGGCGTGCGTTTTCTTGTTTAATAAAAAGCCGTTTCCGACGCTGATTGCGTCTTAATAATTTCAGGGAGGGGCTTAATGTTTATAAAAGCTTTAAACATGCAAAATATCGATTGAAAAATCTTGAGGGCGCACTATTTTTTCACATGTGCCAGCGTCTCTTTAAATAGCACCACCACACCACTGGACAAGAAGGATGATTTTACAACAGACACCTTTGGGGCACCCAGACATATCTGAAGTCAAAATACGTATACCGTATCTTTTATTTTTATGGTCAGGGCTAACCTTTTGTAAGCCACCATTTGCAGGTGGGTCGCAGCAAGATAATTGATTTAACCTGCTGTCACGTTTTTCTATCAATTATAATCTATCTTAAACTCTATTAATTTTAAACCTAGTGTCATATTATTTTGTGTTTCGTAGTATTGATGTTGTCTTATGGCAACTTAAAACCAGAGTCGTCATCCACGATCTTTTTCCTATTTTCACAAATAATGTTCAGATTTATAGTCTGAAAAAAAGCGCCAGAACTTAAAATCTATTAAAAGGATCCAATGATCACAAGCTACAAGGAAAGGCTATATTCTGCATTTTAAATTTGAATAATACAATAGCGGTACTGTTATGAGTTTCTATAATGGTCTTTAAAGTGAAGCATCAAACATTAGCGATTAAAATAATTCACTAAGTTCAATTTTTTTAGTTATATTAAATATAAGTGATTTTCATTTCCTTAAAAAAAATAACGCGGAGCTAGCTTTTATTAAATGTGTAAATTCTACAACCAACAAAATTTTATATAATGTTTTGTTTTTTATTAATAATAATACTAATAATGAGATTATAAAGCGCTTTTTATAAAGTAGGCAAGGCGCTGGAAGAGGAAAGCGAAAATGAAAGGTAGGATAAAACTGAGACTTTTAAATGGCGCAAACACCGAGAAGACTATAATGGTCCACGGAATGGCAGAGGGCAACTAGTCCCAAAGGCGAGGGACAGGCAACTGACGATCCACCAGATTGGTTTATTTGAAAGGAGAGCATAAGTGGCAGTGGCGTAACCGGATATTGAAAATGGGAGGAGGGGTGCCAAGGCATTTCTGAGGGGCGAATTATGGTCCTTCTCCAGAGGACTGTACAAACGGTCCGTTTATTTGGGGGCTGGCGGGGGCAAGGTTTCCCCCTGCCCCCCCCCCCAACTGGTTAGGCCACTATAAGTGGACTGGTAACTGTGGCATATGAAAAACAGATACTGAGGGGAATGGATATGGAAAGCTTTGAAGGCCGTGAGAAGAACTTGAATTGAACCTCTGAGCACTAATTGGAAGCTAGTGGAGAGAATGGAGTAAAGGAGAGACATGTGTGCGACTTGGTTGCCTCTTAAAAAATGAGACGAGCACACTTATTTTGCAAAACTTGAGGCGATTTAGTTGTTTTTATTAATTGCCATGCAAAAGAGAGCGCAATTAATCCATATAGACACTGTTATGGCAAGTATCTGTATCAAGAATTTTTGCGAAGACGATTGTGAGTTTATGTAATGAATGTAAACAGAACGAGACAAAGAAGTAATGACATGATTACACGTGGTCATGGAGCTAACAAAAATTACACCAAGGTTCCGGATAGAAGGGAAGCAATGAATGACTTGGTCACCTAAGCATAATGTTTTAAGAACTTATAATGGTGGGTAGATGATGCCAAAAAACCCTCAGTTTTAGACTGGTTAATTTTCAGTCTGTTACTCGAACAGCATCCATGCCCGGAGATCGTAAACACACGGCGGTCAGTTTGAACAAGGCTCAGACCAGCATCACCAGCGATGTTAGGATTAAAAATAGTCACTATGAGTTACTACATATGCCTCCACCATAGTACCACAGTTCAGGGGTTGTACGTGTACATACACTGACCTTGAACGACCTTGTGTGATCGGGTATCATATATCCGACCAAAAAACCAGGGGGTGTATTTTCTAAATATGTTGTGAATGAAGTTACTGACTGTGCCAAGGGAATTGAGATTTTACTAGCTTATAGTGATGAGCGTTTATTATTTGAACGTCGTCGGCAGAGACATTTTGGGGTAATTTAGATAGTGGTTTTCAATAATCTAACATGCCGAGTGGTAGTATAAAGGTAAAAGCCTGTGGACCAATGACGGACCTTGGTGCACATCCCTAGTGATTGTTGACATCAGATAAATCCCATACAACATTCACATTAACACACTGTAAAAATGTTTCTAATTACCAGACTTTTACCTGTTCCATTACGGAAACCCAATTTCAATAATCTCATGCCTTATTATTATACTAACCATAAAATTACCAATTGGAAGCATAAAATTGTAAATAAAAACAGTGGCTGAGAAAATAATACTACACATTTTGAAAAAAGGTGTATTTATTCGTGACCGTTATTATATTTTCCGTAATATACGTTCTTTTGTAAGTTACTTGTTTTTAATGTAAGAATATGAACTAAGAGAAAATCGTTTTTTTACCTATAACATGATGGATACGTCGTAAGAAACGTCATTAATAAATGCAAAATCTTATTTTCCCTATCATTTTGAAAAATAAGAGTTTGCATTAGCATGTGCTATCAGTAAAGTCATGTAATGTAGTGGATAAGGATTTTAGGACTTGTAATCTTGAAGGCCCTGGTTCGAATCTATGAAGGTACATGTATATATTAAGTTTTACTCAATGATGAATTAAGTAATTGGTGACAATAATTGCCCCATGTCCATTACCATATAAAACAAGTGTATGAACTGGTTAAAATTTTTATTTCTTCACTTTTTCCCTTTGTTTTGATGCTTTTTTTCTCAAAATTGTTTGCCTGAAATATAACTTTTTTACAACCACGTGGTAGCGTAAATACAACGTTTGTAGATGCCATATCGACAACGTGATAAATTGTGGTCAAATGGATTGTATATGTTTTAATTCTTAATATTGTTTAAACAGTCAAAAACCAACAATACGTTGAAGCTGAGATTGTTAGTCTTATTTTACTTCCCTTGCAATGGTCTCGTATTTTACGGCTCCATTATTTTACTTTCTGTCACGTTTTGAGTCCCAGCTGCCAGTCAAATCCCGTTTTGTACAGGTTTATTTTTAACAGTGGCAGACACGGTTGCTGGAACAGGACTTGAACTCCTCACGATACCTAAAAGGTCTGGAAGGCTGCTGCTCAACCGTATCGCACTGTGATAGACGAGACTCATACCAGAACAAGTCGGTTTCCGGCCAGGCAAATCAACAACAAGCCAAGTTACTCAACTTACAACTGTCATTCTCAATGTCATCGCAACTGGTTTTCAATGTCATTCTCAACTGTCATACTAACTTAACAAACTGTCAACTGTCATTCTCTCTGTTCTACATTTATACTATATAAATATAGATATATATATATATCTATATATATATATTATATATATATATATATATATATATAATATATATATATATATGTCTCAAATTGGTACAGGGTTAAGATGTAGCAGTGCACAAATATAGTATGACAATAATAAGCACAACGCTTCGGGTCTAAACCTTCAAAGGCGAAATAAGCCAAACTGATTATAAAGAGACTAGGCGAGCAGAAAACCTTGTAAGAATTATATAAACAAAACATTGTAAACACATCAATCAGTGTGAAAACCTTATAATACGTATTAATACTAAGTGTGTAACTTGGTAAGCGCTAGAATACCACAACTTTCAATGCACCAAAATGCGATGTTATTTTACAAGCATGAGAAAAACATTAAAACGAATCAAATTTATAGTTAAGTCCATTTGGTTGTATAGTGCCCAATTTGAAAATGAGTCTGTGTTCAGTGTCACTACGTCTTTTGGAACCCCTACAAGCAATGGCCCCGTGACACAAAAATCATTAATGCTACAAGTTGACGGTGGATTAAAATGTTTGCACGGGAAAACCCTCAGAATTTATTCTGATGGACCGGAGATGTTCTGTAATGCGATAAGCAAGTCTACGCGAAGTTGCCACCAATATAAAGGCTGTGAAATTTTTGCATATGATAATATAAACCAAGTTGCGGGTGGTACACGTGGACGTGACGGTAACCTGAAAAAGAGTTGTGTGGGCCATTGATAGAGTCATGTTATCTTTGGTGACCACTTTGCAGGTGTTACATCTTGGACGTTTACATGGGAATGTACCGGGAGCTTCAATCAAAGACGATCGGGGATGGGAAGCACGAACTAAATGATTAAATGATTACGGTCTATTTATATGCTGTGACCGGAACGTGCGGAAAGATCCCTTTGGTAGAAGAATCTGACATAAGAATTTTGAAGTTCTTGAATATTGTACGACGTATGGGGTGTATGGAAGGGTGGTATGGAAGAAGAACAAGGGGAACCCGGTCAGATTTGCAGCGATCAGAGTTTTTAAGAACCTCGTTCCTGTCAATCCTAGATATGCGTTGCTTTGCAGCGTTAGTAATGTCTGAGGGATAGCCACGAGCATCAAAGAACTGAGTGATGTCTTCAGAAGCTTTTGAAAAGTCATGTCATTCAGAGGAATACGCTTGGCGCGAAGAAGTTGGGAGTCTTGGCAATGAGTCTTTGGCAGCAGGAGGATGGCTTGAGGTGTAAAATAAATAATTGTGAGAATCGGTAGGCTTGAAATGAATATTGGAAGCAACAGTGTTTTCACGGATAGTGAGTTTAAGATCCAGGAAAGTGACGGACTCCGTGGAGATATCAAAGGTGAACTTGAACGCTGGGTGGAAGTTGCAGACAATATGGATGAAGTCTTCAAGCTCAGTGCGGTCGCCAATGGGAGAAAACCCACAATGTCATCAATGTAGCTTCTGTACAGAAGAGGCTGCTTGATGGGTGTGGTGGAATAACTTCTCTTCAAGGTGTCCAGTGTAAGACAAGCTACAGAAGGTCCCATGACCGTGCCCATTGATACACCCCGTAATTGGCGAAAAAAACGGCCATTGACAACAACACACATTCCATTTTAATCAATTGTGCGGCCACCAGGCATGTGATGGGTCCACAGCAAGTTCATTTTGCGATAATAATGCTACGTCCGCGCTGTCATCAATTTCTCACATATATGTATTTATTTCTTCATGGCAGTATATAATTCACAAGAGGTTTTAGTAGCTCCAATTTCTCACATATATATATATATATATATATATATAATATATATATATCATAATATATATACTCTATATTATATATATATAATATATATATATATCTATACATATATATATACTATAGTATTATAACATAAGTATATTTCAATTCCATAGCTTGTAGAGTGCTTGATACTAAACTAAAAGTAGAGCCTATGTAGCATATTTCTCTAAAACATTTAATTTTCAGCTGTTGTTAGTGGCAGTTTCATGCAGACAACTGAGCGTAGTTTTTGTTTTGTCTGATTCGCGAGGAAAAATGCGTGTTCGTGCGTGCGTGAAGCTAAACGCGAGAAAGGTGTGCGTGAGGGTGTACACGCATGCGTCCAGAGGAGCGGCGACGAAGAACGCATTTCCCGCTAATTCAGGCAAACCCGAAACGGTGTCATTTCTTCTTCTTGCGTGTGTGTTTCTTCCTTATGGCGACATTTTGATATTAGTTCTGATTTTTTGTTGATCAGATTTTTGTCCTCTTCATTTGAAGTATAGCTAGCTTTTTCATCATACATAGTTGGCATGGGTTCCAGACCCGGTTTATGCGTGTTGGATTTTTTTAGGATTATCCCTTCGATGGTATATTGCGGACGTTTCCTATTCAGTCTCTCCATACTCTTTTGGATAGTTTCTTTTCTTTCTCGTACTTATCAGGTTTAATGATTTGTTGTGATTGTAAATCTGGCCGTTAAACGCTCCTTCCGAAAGGCCTTGTATGACTTGGATTCGTCATTTGATTTTACAGTTCTTTGTACCTATGGCCTCAGATAACATTTCTCCACGTAACGACAATTTGGCTTGGACTCTACAGTTGCATGTTTTGATAGGCTCGGTTTCTTTACTGCTCTTGCTACCTTTGCGTTCTTTGATTTATGAATTCGATACTATATTTCATGCAACTAGAACCTCATTTTGAGGTATTGCGATTGAATAATCTTATGCACTTGTGGTCCTCGCGGGAAATCTATCTATGAGTTTGAAGAAGGTTCCCCCTACATTTGTTTTTTACATGTCCTTTGCTGTTGGATGGTTAAACTATATTACTTTTCTCGATCTTTCCTCTTTTTCCTTTTGTGTCTCCTTTCTGTCTGTGCTGTACTTAATGGTATGCTTGTAACCGCTTGATTTCAGCGCCTCGTTATAAATGGTGCTGTTTTGTCAAATACTTCGTGGTTATAAGATATGCTGTTGCATCTCTTTCTCTACGGCGGCTGGGATATTCCTGATTATTTGCGGCGGGTGGTTAAGATCAGTAATTAACAATACATCGGGGTACGCTGGGTTTTCTGTATGCTTGTATAGACCCGATTTAAGATCCATGTTAATGTCTAGATAATTAACAGATTCCAAATTCGTCTGCCCTTGTGATTTCAGGATAGTGACTTGGAAGATGCTTATTATTTTCTTGCGCTTATCCTGTCCTCTTCACTTCCCGAGTTATGTCTTAGGACGGCTACATAACCGTCGTCACGGTACCGTCCGACACTTTCACGGTTGCATCTCTTGGTTAAGTTTCTTAGTATGTACAACCTCCATTCACATACCGCACCCCGTCGTAGCGCCCATGGGAACGTCGAAATGCGTTATTTGAATGTCCTCTAACCATGCTTTTCCCCTTCTTTCCGTCGAAGAGCAATGATCGTCTGGCATGCATAATGGTTCCCCTTTCAATATTAGATATTTTGTGAAATGGTTTGGCCCATCCCTGCTTCTTCAACAAAGCAATAAGGCAGAAACTCACAGCAGACCCAAGCGATGACAGCACGTGACGACGATGACCAAGATGAAAGGCCATTTCGGTTTAAAGACAAGAAATCCGCCGCCACAAATTGAAGGTATGGTGCAATTTGAACAAGACATGCTCGATATGGTCGAGAATATACATTCATAACATTAAAGAAGATAATTTCCAGTCCGGACTGAAAGAAGATTGGAGAAAATCAACTCTTCGAATAAGCTTTTCGTCCACTCAGATAAACGAAAACTTATACGAAATGGCAACCCAGAGACCTATGAAAAATGCTAACTGACACCTCACGCCTGAAATACAAGTTTGCCGACGCCGATACCATCATTGAAATAGAAACGGAATTCGACGATTCACAACAGACTTCACATCAATGATAAATCGCAACATAGTAGAAGACATCCTTCATCCACTATCAAGGATCAATACGGAGAACTTCCAACAATAATCCAGTGCAGGTTGATAAATCCCACCAATAAACGACTTGGTCGGTAACAGACAATTCTAGACAAAATAAACCAAACGACTAAGACTTAAACAACGCGTAAACCAAGGGCGAAGCACAGCGTCAGTTGTAGAGAATGGTTTACCGCCTCAAAAATAAAGACGATCTAACCTTCATGTGTTCGACATCGTAGACTATTCTCCCTTCATATCGGAAGAACTACTTGAGAAAGCTTGGTTGGGCCAAACATTTCACAAAAATATCTCATATTGTAAAGGAAACCATTATGCATGCCAGAAGATCATTGCTCTTCGACGAAGAAGGGAAAGCATGGGTTAAAGGACCAATAACGCATTCGTCGTTCCCATGGGCGCCTACGACGGGGCTGAGGTATATGAATTAGTAGGTCTGTACATACTATAAACTTAACCAAGAGCTGCAAACGGAAAGTGTCGAACTGTACCGTGAACGACGGTTTAGCCGTCCTAAGACATAACTCGGTAATTAAGCGGAACGGAAGCGCAAGAAAATTAATAGCATCTTCAAGTCACTATCCATGAAAATCACAGTGCAGACGATTTGAAATCTGTTAAGTCTCTAGACATTAACATGGATCTTAAATCGGGTCTATACAGCCTACAGAAACCCCGCGATACCCCGATGTTGTTAATACTGACCTCGAAACCACCCGCCGGCAAATAATCAGGAATAACCATCCCCGTAGAGAAGAGGATCAACAGCATATCTCTTTCTAACCAAGAAAGTTTTTGACAAAACAGCACCCATTTATAACGAGGCGCTGAAATCAAGCGGTTACAAGCAATACCATTAAGTATCGCACCGACAGAAAGGAGACCAAAAAAGGGAAAAGGGACCGATCGAGAAAAGTCATATGGTTTAACCCTTTCCACAGCAAGGACTGTAAAACAAATGGTAGGGGGAAACCTGCTTCAAACTGCATCGAGATAAGCATTTCCCACGAGGACACAAGTTGCATAAGATATTCAATCGCATAACCGTCAAAAATGAGTTATATAGTTATGCTGAAAAAACTATATTCGATCATAAAATCAGACATCCAACGCAAAGGTCTCAAGATCAGTAAGAACCGAGCCTATCAAAACATCAACTGTAGAATCCAAACAAATTGTCCGTTACGTGAAGAATGCTTATCTGAGGCCATAGTGGTTACAAAGCAACGTAAATCAAATGACGCATCCAAGTCAACAGTCCTGTTCGGGAGGAGCGTTAAAAGTAGATTTAACAATCACAACACATGATAAGTACGAGAAAGAAACAGAACGATCCTATATTCGTATGGAGACGAATAGGAAAACGTTTTCCCATATACCATCAAGAATGGGAATCTCTAAAAAATCCACCGTCATAAACGCGAGTCTGGACAATGCAATTTATGTATTAATGAAAAACTAGCTATACCTGGTGAAGGACAAAAATCTGATCACCAAAAAGCAAACTAATTATCCAATGTCGCCATAATACGAAAACACCACTGCAAGAAGAAGAAATGAACACACATTTGTCGGTTTTGCCTGAATTAGCGGTAAATGCATTCATCGTGCGATTCTCTGGACGCATGCGTTTACACCTCACCACACTTTCTTGCGTTTGGCTTCACGCACGAACACGCCATTTTTCCTCGCGAATCCCAGACAAAACAAAACTACGCTCAGTTGTCTGATGCATGCCACGTTAGGCATGAAACTCACTGCCCATTAACAACAGCTGAAAATTAAATGTTTTTAGCGAAATATCTATATATGTAATATATAGCACTGGTCTCGCAAAAATCCAGAGGCGCCGGTTTCGTAATCCGCTCACCAATGATTCTTTACTCTCGTTTGGTTTATATTGTCTTTCTATCACGTGCATCACATTTGATCCAGTAAATGTAAAACGCACCTTTTCCATCTTCTGTATTAGTTTAATTTAATTTCATGGGAGTGCATCACTATTGCTCCGGCAGTACATAATAATACTGTTAGCTGATTCAGATTAAAGATGATGGCTAGCAATTAAGGGATCAACCACCAACACCAAGGGCTGAATATAGCTCAGTTGGTAGAGCATCTGGTCTCCCGCAAATTCCAGAGGACGCCGTTCGAATCCCCGCTTCAAAGCCAATGATTCTTTACTCTCGTTTGGTTTAAATTGTCTTTTTTCAAGCGTGCATCAATTTGATCCAGTATGTAAAAACGCGGGGCGTTCCCATCTTCTGTATATCGATACATATAACATATACTATATACACACATAGATTATAATATATATAATATACTTTAATGCGGTTATGTGCGTACCTGCTTTAGCCTATGACTATTAATATATTCCGACAGTGAATACTATACTACTACTTTATTCCTATCTCTCGGAACAATAAACCACCCAATGTCACACACGACAGTTCCTCCCTAAAATCACGCAAGCTGCTAATGACAGAATCAGCAATGTCAGCAGAAACCACGGCCCTTCAGCCTTCTGAACCCAAGCATTCTGATCGTATCCCCCTAGTATTACCATACGAACCAACCTTTCAATCCTCCTATACTTCAAATCTCTCATGACGGATTCCAGTACAAACGTGATCGCAATCTTGCCAATCACTTGTTCGTGCTGTCCATCCCAAACTGACTCAGACAGTCATGGAACTTACCCATGTAAACGTGAACGGTGCCACAACTTGTAAATATGTGACTAATGAATCTCCACTTCACATTGAGGTCCGCACGTATCCTTTAAAGTCACCAGTCGCTTCACATGCATTTCTTTTAGTTTACCTATGCATCAATCAAAATGTCAACTTTATACATGGTGACCTCATCGTCGTCTCGCAGATCGGACAACCGACACCTTCGCTCCATCAAAAGCAATTTCAGTGGATTTCCAGTTGCAAACATTGCAACCCTCCTTCATCCTGCTAGTATTAAAGATGTTAGTGTGACTGCTTGTTCTTTGCATGGATCTACTCGGAACGTCTGGAGCAGAACACCGTCTATTTTCAGACTCGCCATTTAAATCAGGTGGTCTCAACCCAAAATTTGACTCATTTTAACAGAAATATTTGATCTTTTCATTGCCATTTTCAGCACTTGAAATTAGTTCCTCACTGTGGTGATTTTAAAAGTAGCCTACCCCTATTTGCTACCGTACCCACACTTGTGTTTTGTATGTTAGCCTCCATTTTTGTGATTAAAATATTCTTTTAGTTGCAATTTTATTTGAGAAAAATTCTCACGGGGAACAGCACTTTGTTTATGATGAAAAGGAAAGTGGAATTCCTAGTGTTGTTTGTGCTCAACTGATCCACCGTTATTTACATCAAGGTAGAGAGTGTGCCAGACATGACTGGATTCCGGATGCTAAATTTAGAAAATGGTCCAGCTGTTTATGCATGCGATCAAACAGATTGCAAAATTTGGAGGTTTCCCATGATGTTATTTATGTAAGATGTCTGCATGTCAGATGATGTCCCAGTTATGTGAGACCCCCATTGGTCACTTGTGCAAGGTTAGTTTATAAGTCATATATGCTGTTATTATTATTAAGATAGTGGAATCTAACTGTGGAGTTTTAATACTGCCCTTCGAGACTTTTGCCGGCAGTAGTAACCAGGAGCTAGACCTTATAGTTAAAGCTAGTTTCGATCTGCACTAACCGTGGCAGACCTGTAAGTACATAGTGCCAGATCTTTATATTTAAGTTCCACGTGAAGGAAATCTATAATTATTCTACTGTCGTAAAAAGTGCTGGGAATCAAAGTGCTGGGAATCAAATAGGGTGCAAATTGTGGACAGATAAAATTCGTGGTGATTATATCTTGGACTGATATACTTGGAATTAAGTGTCGCCGAGGGACTTATTCAACCTTGTCGTCTTTAACTACTGGACAAACAGTCATCTTCAGGACTGAGCATCCCATGGACTATTACCTATGATCTATATTTTGTAAGCTAGGCCCTGTCATTTTTTGATGTCCTCCACTGTGAAGTATATCGTCGGGCCTTGTGCAACAATTATATAATAACACGGTTTTTTTATAATGATTTAATCAGGTTGGTTCAATGAATTTGGTATATCCAACAACCAATACAATTCATTTAATTCTCCAAACCCAAATACATTCAATATATATATACTATATATATAGTATATGACACTTCCCGGCCAACAACCCATCATTCGCGTAACTACGGGAAGCGGACCCTTCGGTTCACAAACCAATTTGCTAAATTTGTTTCCATACGCACCTAGCTGCCACTCTAAACTGCATGGAAATTGTTGATTCACAAGGCACTTTGTTACCGAGGTTAGGATTTTTCACCTATAAACCCAATGGACAGTATTAATGGTACTAAGAAAAGGCGACAGAGACGACATTAAGAATTGAATTAATACGCCTCATCTCTCTTCGACCATAACAGACACTTTTTCTGTGCTGTTATTGAATTGCATTCTCCAAGAAAACGACAATGCGAAATTAATTAACCAAAACATACATTCAATGCATAAATGGAACCAATAAAATAATTATATTAACCGAGTCCGGTAGAAAAAAAAGATCACCTTCGTTAAATAACATACATTCAACTCTCATAATTGATATACACAAAAGTGGAGCCTTTTAAATGTTCCCCCGTCAATATGGACTTTAATAATTTATGATTCATATAAAACCATCGTTTTTCTTAATGTATTGCATTGGACTAATTTCGAATCATTACCTGCTAAGACTAGATTTTTGAAATAGCCATCGGAAGAATGGCAGACGAAGGGCCCAGGGTGATATTGACTCCCAAGGTCTTCATTTCCCAAACGAATTACATCCATACGAACAGACCTACAATCCAGGGCACTACTTATACTTGCCAAATTTTGAACCGATCTAAAGTGTCAAGAAAAGAAAGAATGTCATTTCTAATTATTTCTAATGTTGGTATGGTTAAATCAACCTCCTTTCCGCCTTTTGTTTTGTTCATCATTTTGTTGAAAACGTGCGTGTTGCTGCCCTACTATTTGCGCCAACGAAGTGCAGTATTCCATTAACCTCCTGCGCATACCTCATAAAGGGGTTTGATTAAACGAACGAGTAACCCAATATCTGAACACGGAAAAGTTTCAGAAGCAAAATATTAACTTTGCAACTATGAATGATCTGCCGGATACCCGGCTGCTGCTGCGTGTGGCCCCAGGAGAGGGTAAAGTTACTATGGGGGGGTCAGAAGGTGTGAACTACTCTCAATCTAAAGTAATATAGCTCAAATTATTCCTTAGTTTAACCAGGGGTAAAAAAAGTCAATTGTGTCACACGCGTGGGTGCTCCTTTCCAAGAGTATCGGGAAAATAGGCGAAGGTGCCATTTGTTTATTGCGAAAAGGTCACCCTTTGCAAGACCCATTTTGTTTTTGTAAAATATTTAAAAAAATATTTAATGAACTGCAACATTCTTGGTGTAGTAATTCCTTTACAGCAAACGTGCTAAACTGGGATGGTGCAGAAGTAGCTTCGACAGCCAGCCGACAGAGTGAGAAACGGTAATAGGTACTTCTTCCAAAATCCGAAGGAAATGTCTAAACAAAGGTGCACTATACTATAAAAATAGCGAGCATTTTAACATCACAAATACAAGGTACATAAACCCCTGATCGCTGGACAGCAAATAGCTCTGAACATTGCCACTGATGAGTACTATGAAGATCGGCTTGTGGGGTAACGCGAATGCCTTTATATGCATTTACATTTATCGGATTTGTGTGTTGTTATTTGAATGGATATTAATCTGGCGATATGTGATGCTCATGGAGCAGTCCTTTTGGTGATATATTCACTAAGTTATCAGTGGATTCTGTTGAGGCCTTACCACTGTTGTATGAACAGCGTATACGAGGTGGATCCCAATTAAGTCTTTGTTAGGGCAGGGCCCGTACGCCAGGATTTATTTGGGTGGGGGGGGGGTGGGTGCGGGACTCGAAAAAGTGGACTTTTTGCAAAATTGGACCTACCCTAAAATGGTCCTTTTTTCCGACTTCTTGAACATTTTCATCAACCAACTATGTGGACTTTCTTCATCAAAATTTTCTAAATTTTGGACCTTTTTATCAACAAGTTCAACAAAAATGGACCTTTGCCCTTTTTGTGGATTTGGGGTGCGAACCGCACGCCGTACCCCCCCCCCCCCTGCGTACGCCTGATGTGGTGTTAAAACAACATGGGTTTTTTTCCGATAATCTGCGAAGATGAACCGTGCCGCACTTCTATGTATCTGCTCAATCATCCGTATTTCTGATTTGGTATTGGGGTTCCATATTTCACTGCATACTCTAATTGGCGGGTGGACAATTGGGGGTGTATACTTGAGCTTAGTTTCAGAAGCAACTGAATTCTTCCAATAACATCTCGTTTTGGAGACAAATCCACCATGCTATACGTCTACACTACATGTACAATGATTCTCGTCAAAAATCACTGTGAATAATTTCAGGATAATATGTGGCATCTATTCTTAGTACTTTTTCTTTTCTTTTGTTTCTCTTCCCATATCTTTGCTGCATTCAGAAAGATAAGAAAAAGCAGCATCGTCCGAAATGATGTCCCTCAAGTAAAATGAGGTGAAAGTGGTCTCGGTTGACCAAAAAGCTGCCCTCATGAACTTCAACTCTAACAACCCTGAAGAGCCCACAGTATGACAGAGAGGCGGTGTGTCCTGACCTCTCTTGCGGTGGTAAAATCCTCATTCCTGCCAAGCTCATTAAGCAATTTTTACAGTCTCAACGATCCAACGCGATATAGAATCCTTGGACGCACCATGGACTGCACCTTTCTTGATTGTCAAAAACATCTTAGAGTGTTTTTCCTCTGACCAGACCTTTGTCCCTTCAGTATACTTCAGAGCTCTACAGGACACCAAAGACCTTCCTCAGGATCCGAAACGAAAACGTCACAACTCGAAAGAAATTCTTTTCCAGGATTCTTTAAAGATTCATTCTTGGCAAGGAACTGTGTGTTAGTTAATAGCCTCACTCCTCCACCATTACTTTCCCATCTGAGATGTAGATTATCAGCTGACAGGGCATGAATCTCACTCACTCGTCTGCCAGATGTGACAGTCACGCCACCAAAACCCTGCCTTAATGTTACAAACTTAATCTATGTTGTCTCTAGGGGTTCAAAGGGTGATTTGAGAAGCATATATTTAACACAGGGTAACTCCACGTTTGAATCAAGGTTCTTTTTGCAGGACGCAATGGTACATACCAGTTATAAGAGTACCCAAGTCCTCATTCTGGCATAATTTTTTTTCCATCGAAACCTTGATGTACACCAGAAATTGCTGATTTGTAACCCGCAATATTGTGGACTGACTATATTCTTATCAACAATTCCTAGTAAAAATTCTGCAACCTCTGTTACATCTGCATAATGGGAACATTCCGTTCTTTACACCAGCTGCGAAATGCTATTGATTCGGTGCATCCTAATTCCAGATGTGCTCCAGCTGCTACAGTGTTTTGCAGTTCGGTCGAAAATCCTTTTGCAACCTCTTCTGTTCTTGACAATTCCTTCCAACGCAACTAACTTCAGGGATTCTCTGGGTCCCGGGTGAAGAACTCTTCCCCTGCACGGCGAGATTGTGACGGTTTGGCAGTTTTAAGTAGTGCTACAAGTAAATCCAGTACATTGGACCAGGCTCTCTTGGCCACAGTGGGGCAATCAGTAACACCACGGCAACCTCTTCCCTTATCTTTTTTCAGTTCCTGTTCAGCAATATCGGAGGAGGAAACTTAGGAACTCTGGCACTTGCCCTTCCAAGAATTGTAACTGCCTCCAACGCCAGGGCATTCTGATCGGAACCAGTATATCTAGGATTTTTTTGTTCTCCTGCTGGGCGAAAGGTCTAGTGAAGGATGTTCCAAGTCATGAAATACTTGAATTTACTCGTTGCTGTTGCTACTGACCATTCGGAATGTGAGCTCCCGTATATTGTGTTCTGTCCATGCACCCCCGCACAAGAGATCAGTATCATTGGGAACCAAGGCTCTCTTGGCCACAGCGGGGCAATCAGTAACAACACGCAACTCTCTTCCCTTATCTTTTCAGTATCGGTTCAGCAATATCGGAGGAGGAAAGACGTAAGGAACTATGCCTTTCAAGAAAATTATAATGCCTCCAACGCCAGGCATCGGATCTGGACGAGTTGAACATATACTAGGAGTTTTTGGTTCCCTGCTGAGGCGAAAAGCCGTCTATGTGAGGAATGTGTCCAAGTCTTGATTTACCCGTTGCTGTTTGCATACTCCTGACCATTCTGGAATGTGAGCTGCCCGTATAATTGTGTTCTTATCCATGCACCACCTCAGAAGTCTCCAATGCCGAAAACAAAGGTCTGGAGAATTCTCCCCCCCCCCCTTGTTTGTTGAGATAGGATACTACAGTTGTTTTGTCCGATCTTACTAGGACCAACCTTGTTCTTGATTAAATCTTTGAAATGCTGAAAGGCCCTAGAAATACTGCCTGTATTTCCAGCCAATTTAATGTGTCTCGTTAGGGCTGGGTTCTCTGACCGAGTCCCGCTTACACCTGATTGTTGCCTATGTGGGCGCCCCATCCGAAGAGTGATGCTTCTGTTATCATCACTACATGCGCATTTCGTTTTCTGGACTTCAGTGTCTGTCCCCCTGAAGAAATTCTCCTGGAACTTCCACAATCTGATTGGCATCAATGACGGATGATCTGAATTTTTCCTCTATGTCCTGTGAGTGAGGGCGCCATTGAGATAAAAGATACATCTGTATCGGTCCCATGTGAAGACGGCCCAAGGGACTACGTCCTATACATGCTGTCATCAGTCCCCGGACCTTGCTGGAAGAGTCTCCGACTTTGAACTCGGATAAGAAAAAAAAAAAAAGAGTAATATGAAGGATTTACAAAGGACCCATGACGGGGTGTGATTGGGAGAGGGCAACGGTAGCGCCAAGCGGGGTGAATTGAGTTTGGTTGCGGAGGGGTGGTGAGATAAAAGTAATGTTGTATTTAGTCAGTATTCCTGGGAGGTAGATCTTATAACCTTAAATCGTGCTTGATCTTTCCTCTTAAGTTTTACTATCCCCAGAGTGAGGTCTAGATTTATCCCCAATATTATACTTTGGCTGGAATGATAAGATCCTGAATGAAAGAAAGTTCCTTTCAAGAATTCCTCCTGCCACTTTCAACCAAAATGATCTAAGCTCCCCCCCGCATCACACTGCCTCGCAGCTTGAATGGTTTTTGGCCCTGTAGCAATAAACAACATCCGCGTACCCAAACGCATTTTTATGGAACACGTCGCAGGCACAAACAGACAGGGAAGAACCCAGGAGATATGGAAGATGACATCATTGTGGCACCACCTTCACCCAACCTATTTGGAAGCGCAAGAAAGGAATAGATGGTCTAAATTTGTCGAGGGCCAACGTCCTAGGACATGGTGCATAGATAGATCGTAATTATATTTTCTGGGATGGAAAGAGCTGAGATTTCTCCCTGTTTATTAGTACCCCAGACTTTGCACAGTATCTATCACTAACTGCAATGTTCCCTGAATTCGGTACATGAACCCGGCTTATCACCAGTCGTCCATACTGGAAGGAGAGACTGGCAAGAGTGAAGGTAATGCCCCTACCACCGTCATTAGCTTTGTGACACCTGAAGCGGTGGTTTCATAGCCGAACAAAGGGCTTTGAACTGGTAACATTTTCCCTATTACTCGAGAACCTTAGATACTTTCCTGTTATCTAGTGGAATTGTATGTGGAGTATGCATCTTTGAGGTCGAGCTTTGGCGACCGTCCCCCCCTTGATTTAGTCCTTGTAGAATGGAGGCGAACTGTTTTGCAATCTTGAACAGAGGTTTTTAAGGGAATTTGTTCGAGGCTTACATTTAAGATCAAACCTTTTGCCTCCGTGTTTCTTTGGAATCACGAAAATTCGACTGTAAATCCTAATCGCTTTGGTGGAAACTGATTTCTAATGGCGTCTGTTTCTAACAAAGAATTACTCCTCCCTCTAATACGTAATCTGCTGGAGTAGTATCTAACGACAACCGGGTTTATATTTTTTTCAGCACAGGTGGTTGTCTCAGAAGTCTATTTGATACACCTGTGACAGATGTTTAATACCCATTGATCCGTTTGTGATTTCTTGCCACTTTTGAACAATTTGCGTAAGTCCTTCCCCCTACTGACCTGGTCTGCATGTTGTTACAAAGTCTTTTTTACTCAACCCACTTCCCTTTATTGGGAAAGCCTGGCTTAGCACGTTTGAGAGTCTTGTGATCTAACTACTTCCTTCTTCTGAAGATCCCCTTGACGTCCTTCTGCTAGGGATTCAGTAGTCAACTGTAAAGCGCCCCTGTATCCCACCATCCTGATTATCGGTTGGCTTGTTTCTTAGGTGGTGGACATTTAGGTGCCGCGGAATCCGCACGTCCCTCTTTGAGGGAACAAAAGGAGCTGACAAATAGCGTCCTATGTCACCCAACTCGCCAGCCAGTGTAGCAACTTATGATAGCTTGTCAGAACAAAAATATAGAGGGCTCGCCTCCCCACTTAACAATTTCTCCTTACCGCCACTCCATTTTTAGTTCCTGAGCTAGTTGGCGCATTCGGTTTTTGAAAGTGATCTGTGACAAGTAATCCGTCCTCCTAGCCTATGGAACGAACCTAACTGAAAGTCGCATGAATCAGGTTAAAGCCTCTCGGTTGGAAGTCTTCGTTTTGAAATCACTGTGGTTGTTGCTGCATTTAGAATCAGTGCCACCCGTGCTGACTCATCGCACTTCTACTCTGTAATCCTCTCCGCTAAAGGAAAGTTGTTTATCTTCAACAGGGTTCAGTTGAGGACCTTCTTAATTCCCCATCCCTTGCCCTTGGGTCTTGATGCGGCCAACCATAGCTGGTGTATTCTATCAATCTTGGGAATTCTCCCGTAATTTCTCAAATCTGATTCCTTTACCATGAACATTCTATTCATAGTTGAGGTGTAGGGACTAACTTCCCCTGCATTTGAGTATTTGGCGATCTCATCCCATTGCCTCCCTTCATCCACCCATCAATAGTAAGTCTTGGGGGTCTATCAGGAAGTCCTTTGGCTATGGAAATATCGGCAGATAAGTGTGTGTGCTGGATCAGTTCCTCCTGAGATCCAATCCCCAAGTCCTCTTAATATGATGGTAATTGTTTCATAACAGAGGCCCACTGGATTTCTTTCTGGAGATTTTTTGAAATCCAACACTTGGGCACGTGCCTCGGAATGACCCTGAACCTTCTCCGAGTGTTTGGAATTAATATCCTCGCTGTCATTATCATCTCTATTAGAGGGTCCAACTAGCTCATCCTCTATCTCTGAATCAGGATGTACTTCACAAGCATCCTTGTCTGTATAAACTGAATTGATCACGCCTACCACGGTGTTGCAACTTCTAGCATCCTCCTGCTCCAGAACCAGTTCCTCTTTCAGGTTTGCCATGTTTTCTTGAAACATCGCGACTCATCATTTTTTCATTTTCCTGTTGCATTCTCTCAAAAGGTTCATATCTAATTGTTCCAGTGCCCTGGTCCTTGTTGGCACTTTGAACATGGTTTTTGAGGGCTCTCCCTTGTCTCTGATTCTTTGCTCTACCCTGGAGGCCTGGTCCCCTTTCCGTTTCAATTTTATCCTCTCATAAGAAGCATTGCTAGTACTACCACTTTTCTTTTTGATAGGCTTTTCACTACTGGTCATTTGTACTAGTAGCAGTATTAGTGCCTGTACTTGGCTTACCTTTCCTTTGTTCCCGGTCACTAACACCACTCTGCTCATTTCAGCTATTTGCTGATGCTGAGTTCATGATATTGCAATTAGACAGCTCCTGCTGGTCGACTTGTGTTGATTGTTGAAAATAGTTCTATCTTGCAAAAAACGTCCAATTTCTGGTCCAGTACTGGTTGCATGAGATTGTCCAAAGTTCTAATTTAGCTTAGACAACGATCAGAACGCCCAATTGGTCCGTTTTTATCGTAAAATTCAGAAAGTTCAGCTTAACGTCGTATTACTGGTCGTGAATAAGCTTGTATTCCGAATTCTTGCCGAGTCGCAATTTAAATGTGCAAAAACACGGGCCACAATGATCACTCCAAATAAGCGAAACCCCAAGTTCCTACTGCTTGTAATATCGCCGAGGACGTGATTCGACGCAAAAATATTAATTATTTCCTCGATGTATTGAAAATACCGAAAGATGAACATAAACACTTTAAAAAATTTATTTTTTTCAAATATTTTGGGGCCTCAAAGTATAGGTTCGAGAACGGCCGAAGAAACATGGAGTTATTTACTAGGGTTAGGGCAGTACAGTGGACGATCGTCGATAGGGATGGGCAATTTGTTATTTTATGTTTCGGGCGAATGCGGGTCGGTGCCCGAGTCTACCAAGTGTAAAAGTGGGTCGTTGGTAAAGTATAGATGAGTGACATCAATGTTTAAAACACCTAATAGCACCTGTCTAATCACATATTAGGAGGTGCGAAAGAATATGCCCATACAGTTACAGCATTCATAGCCTTATTAGGCTGATGAGCGAGAATTTAAAAGCACAAGCCCAGCAGATGCTCACGCATACAGCCCGGCAGTGCTTGTCGTTGCCCGCCGGTGAGTCACATGTCAACTCATATATAAAGATTGCAGGGCAATTATGGCAATTATATGATTTTGCGGGCTTTTTTTCAGTCTCGCTGTTAGGACATATCACCATGAACTCAAACACTTACTTTATTGCTACTGTAATCACGTTAAAGTGGACTTTCTCGTTGTAAGGATTATCATTCTTGATATTTGGGTTTGTGCTTGCCGTTGTAATGTGTTTGTGCCATTGCAATTATTTTTTGTCAAAGTAGAGGCTATAGCTTCCTGAAAGTTGGAAGCTTTGACTCAAAGGGAGTTTAAGAACCGAGGAAACACCGACTCGTAGTACCCTCATTCAAACTCCAGCTTTTCCAAGAAAAAAAAAGGTGTTGTTTGTTTGTAATGGTAATGAAAAAGGCACTCGATTCAGTTGCACATTAGTTGTTACAAAAGCCCCTTGTTAGAGTAATAGTAATGAGTCAAAATGAGCACTTGGTAATAAAGGTGACAGGAATCTCAAGACTTCAGTATTCTTCCACAACCCAGCCAACATGCAGTCTTTATGCCATTGAGGCTGCAAATTCATAGGGTGGATGGACAATAGAAAAAATAAGTCCTCTATCTTCCTTTGAAGAGGTTGTTTGCAGGCATGTGTATTCAGGGTGCTTATGATGTCAGAAAGAAGCAGACCAATTTGATTTGCAATCTAATTTTGGAGGAAGCACGATTTCTGTTCTACCCACTATTGGATTGGAATGAACTAAATGACAAAAGCTTGTTTAAACAAAAAATACCTGACAAAGACCTATGCGTACTGTGATTTTTTTAACAAAATGCCTATGGCCAGAGTATTAAAGGAGTTTAGCAATGTAATCAATACCCTATGAAGCACATATCGAGGGTTAGGTGTTGACAATCAGAAAATGCCTTAACTCATAAAATACTGTTGAGAAATGTGAGTTTAAATATTTATACTAAGCAAATCTATTCTTACTCAAATGTAAACATCTCATTAAGCTCATTTATATGGTACTGTAAGCAAAACATATACAAACTTTAGTAACAAAGAACCAATTTGTAATTATGAACATCAGATTTAAAGAAATCTTATTAATATAAGAACTAAGTGCCCGAGTTACGTCCTTTGACGAGTAACTGAAAACGGTAATTCTGGTGAGTTAAATCTTCAATCATGCCTATGATTGACACATTATTTCATCGGGATTTTTAAGCATGTCATCCCTTTGGAATGTTTTAAAAGAAATCATCAAATATAAGTGGATAGGGAGCTAAAAAGCTGTTGCAATTCTGGCAATGTGCAACTATGAACGCCCCAACCTTATGGTTGGCCAAAATACAGTTTGCATCAGAAGGTCGTAACTCAGAGTTAAAGGTCCATGGCACGAATCGCTTAATAGCCTGTCCCCGAAAGAAGCGAATTTTAACGGAAGTGGTCGAATTTTGGTATCAGAAGGAAAAGCTACTATTTGATATTACCATGTGAAATCTTAGGGCGGGCTAAATGATGTTTATTTGGTTTGGGAGTATGAGCGAGAGTGTACTCCATTTTGGTCGACCAATATTAGTTTTACACAGTTACTCTATGGGCTCACAAAATCACGTTTCTAGCTATCACATTCAAAACAAGAAAATCCGGCGTGAAATTTCACAGAATGGGTTTTTGGGTGAAGGGATTCTTCAAGATTAAAAACTTTATATTTTAAAATCGGAATATCCCCTCTTTAAGGCGTTTCTGTAGGTAAACAAAGTGTGCACCGTTGAGATGTGGTGAAGTGTTATTTTGCTTATAGGCAATAGGAGGTAGACTTGAGTTAAGGCTTAATGGTTTTCAGAATCTGTAGGTGTTTTGGTTACCGATTTTTTGTGGTACCAAACCCTCAAAATCACCAAAAGTGAGTTACGTCCTTCTGTTTGTCAACACTTCAGATATTTTTTATATGTATTTTATAAGCCTTTTTAGATGTCATCAATTTTGACACAAAACGCTCGACTTGATGAAAAAACAAAAAAAACGGGTGAGGAGATTGGCCCGTGAGTGTTTTTCTTCGCGACAGTACTAACTCTCTGTGCTTCAGTGTATGAGCTACACACGTACAGCGGTATTTAAAACCCGCATAAAGAGTCACCTGCAGAAAATACGCTGAAATTTCATGTGAACTATGTGTGCTTACAGTGTATGAGCACACAGTTACAGCGGTATTTACAACCCGCATATTTAAAGGAGTCACATGCAGAAAAAGAAATAGCTGAATTTTCAGGTGAACCTAGTGTGTGCTGCATGTATGAGCTACACAGTACAGCGGTTATTTTAACCAGCATAAAGGAGTCACCTGCAGAAATAGCAGGGTGCATGTATTGTGTTCTTTCACATGGTTGGATGATCTAGAGAGCAAACAAAGTCCATTTACAATAATTGCCTTCTGTGGAAAAGACCCGGCTCCAAAACATTGAACGGTATTTGACTGAGTATACCTCAACACAATAGCATTCAAGGGACACATGTTTAACAGAATTGAGAAGTTCTATCTCGGGTGGCTGTTAAAGTGACATGTCATCCATGTGAAAAACTTTAAATATGTGAGCTCACCTTAATTCGCTGCTTTGTACTTATGGCTTATGCGTTTAATTATCAAAGAGGTTTCTAGATAGATTAGAGAGGCCAAAACTTTAAGTTAATCTTTAGAAATTCACAGTCTCGCATGTTTTTCAGACCACAAAGAACAAATAGGTACCAACAAGAGTTGAAAGCAATGGCTGGACTCCGCTTCTTCCACATATGTGGGTGCCGCTTTGCATCTACACTAATCGGTAGTGTACAAATTAAGTTATGTGTTAGAGGTGGCCAGTGTTTTGTAATAATAGTGTACCTGGGATCATTGTGCTCAGAACTCTTTTTTCTCAAATGCATATGAGCGTTAGGTGAAAAGATGTAGTAATTGAGGCGGTTTATTTAAATCAAGACACTGACGTGTAATTTCATTCGTTGTGTGCCATGGGTAGGACAAAATTTAACCACCCAATAGCACCCAACATCCATAAACTGATTGATTTTGCGGATTGGTTGTATGAATTGACATTATGTGTGTATACAGCACCCACCACTAATAATTATTCCGTGCAATATTCAAAATGTCAGCGCCCAGCACGGACGACTGGTTTTGAATGGGGTTCCCCCCCGTGTTTATTTATAAGCCAATTTCAAAGGAACCCATTCGTGTTAAATGACTGGTGTTTTTTTTTTTTTTTTTTTGGGGACAGGAGGATTATAGTCTCCGGGCTCACATCCGGGAAAAATGGTGACTCAATAGAGCATCGATTCGTTGAGCTTAAACACGACATTAGTTTCACGCTTTATTGCGCTGTCGTCTATGGAGCCTGCCGGACTATGATTACTTCACACCGGCGATAAACTCCTGCTTGGGCTCTGTTTTGGCAGTGGTTGCTAGCATAAGTTGTCTTAGTATACCTCATCGGGACCGAGTTGTCAGGGTCGGGCTTTTTCAAAAGAATTTTTTGGCCATTACCATTGAGTGGCTTTTGTTTGTCACTAGTAATAACTTTCA
>JAMKCH010012874.1:0-26782 GCA_023653785.1 Ophioderma brevispina
ATGTACATATATTTTATGAATGTAAGTCAAACTGAGCTGACAAAAATCTTGACATATTTCCTTTAAAGGTCACGCTCGTGAGTTGAAACACCATTTGATGTACCTGAAAAGTGTTATTATTCGAGGCATAAGTTCATCATTTTGATCTGATTTGTTCTCAATTTGGCACAATAGCATATATGACCTTAATTGGTTTATAAGCATCGTCAACCAAGGGGGGGCGTGTTTACCACCCCCCTCAACGGATGATTCCCGGCGCAAAAACGCAAACTAAAACGATCTAAGGCTTTTATGTATAATTGTAAGTTCATCCTTGCGGTCATTTTAGCGAAAACAAAATGGAGGTACTACCTTCAGGGAGGTCAGGGTTGTCCCGTTCAAAGTCGGAAGGTAGGGGGGGGTTGCCACCTTCAATACGTTGGTGTGAAATGCCAAAAATGGTACTTTATGTAAGAATGATGCTACTGTAAGCAAATACTTGATTTTTTCTTTATTATTTAGAGAATTAATATGCGTATGCTTACTTTGGGCACCCATCATGCCAAATAAATACCAATTTTGCTGCATGAATGGCAAAAAATGGTTTCGAAACCCCTCGATTTGCCGAAAAATAATCTCTCAGTTATGATGTCACTATGACGTCATATTGTTTTAAAACTGATTAGTGTTGTACATGATTTGAAGAAGGGGCATATGTAGCTACACACCACTGATACCAAACAAGATGATGATTGTCGCTTTATTACGAAAAAAATCGGGTGGGGGTGGGGGTGCCCCCTTCCTTTGTATGATAGTACAAAAACCCTGGTTGGATGAGGTTTTACCCCAACAAAATTGCGATTTTGGTTTTGGTCGATATGTCATTCCCAGTGAAATTGGATTTGATATTATAAAAATGTGTCCACCACATTACCTCACACAGACATTGTCCTATGGCCAATTTGTTACACACAATGGGTCAAGCCGCTATCATAAGGCTCGTATCATAATAAAATGCCACAATATATTCATTATCATAATTTGAATTAAAAAAAAAAAAAGTTCGCTATTCTCAATAGAAAAGGTTCGTATGGCATAAAAATAGAAAGAGGTTCGTTATTCATAATAAAACTAATTAATGTATGCATGCACGCATATACGGACGGACCGGAAATACATAATTTTGATTTTAGTACGTTGCCTCCCTGCAATAGGAAGGCGACACAAAAATTCAGTGCTGTAAAGATTTTGGGCTAACGTGTTAAACCAATCACAACGTCTAAATTTTGGATCTTTCGCCGCCACCGCCTGACAATGACAATTACATTTTGTTAATAGCGCCCCAAGTAGCACAATCTTCAACACTATATTACCAGAGAGGAAAGGAATGCTTACGGTGGCCGGTAGTAAGTAATCATGTTTTAAAATTGAAAAAAAAAAGTTTGGGCGTAAATTGAAACCAGCGTTTTGAAAATTATCAAGACTGGAATTAATACCGAAAGGCATGTTGGGAAAAAGGGATGCGGCCCTTAGCGATTGCGTGTTCATTTTTTCATTAGTCTGCGAGCCCGAAGTACCGACCAAAAACGTTTCAATGTATCGCTAGGTTTTATAGGTTTAGACCCAATTACGATACATATTCAAAACAAAACATAGTAACGGACCCTCTGATGCAAAAAATCTCCAAAGAACCACTTCGTTTTCCGGAGACTATTTGAGATTTAGTTTTTGCAAATTCGCTCTGACGGACTGATAACGTATCTCTCGCGACAGTGGCTATTTAAGATATCTTCGCAGTCTGTGACACAGACTACACCGTCTATGGTAGTCTTTGTCAAAGACGCCTTGACATTTTTTAAATCCACATGACGCGATGCGCGCCGAAGGCGCGTGTCGAAACGCCGGAGGCGTAAGGCCGAGCGGAGCGAGCGGCTTTGCGCAAATTGGGATTTCCCTGTGCAAGCAGAATGCACTGTGGCACGAATTTAGGGGGAGGAAGGGGAGGGTGAGGTTTTTTTCCTCACCTATTTTCATCACCTTCGAAAATTTCTAGGTGAGGAAATTCGGTGAGGTGTTTGTTTATCACCTTCGAAAAATTTAGGTGAGGAAATCAGGTGAGGTTTTAAACATCACCTTTGAAAATTTCTAGGTGAGGAAGGAAATTTGGTGAGGTTTTTTTCATAACCTTCGAAAATTTATAGGTGAGGAAAGTCAGGTGAGGTTTTTAAACACACCTTTGAAAATATCTAGTGATGAAATTTGGTGAGTTTTTTTCATCACCTTCGAAAAGTTCTAGGTGAGGAATTCGGTGAGGTTTTTTCATCACCTCGAAAATTTTAGGTGATGAAATTCAGGTGAGGATTTTAAAACATCACGCTTTGAAATTTCTAGGTGATGAATTTGGTGAGGTTTTTTTCATCGTTCCTAAAATATTTGGTGAGGAAATTTGGTGAGGTTTTTAAACATCACCTTCGAAAATTTATAGCATAAATTCGTGAGGTTTTTTCATCACTTTCGAAGTTCTAGGTTAGGAAATTCGGTGAGGGTGTTTTCATCACCGAAAATTTATAGGTGAGGAAATTCAGGTGAGGTTTTAAACATCACCTTTGAAATTTCCTAGGTGATGAAATTTGGTGAGGTTTTTTTCATCACTTCGAAAATATTTAGTGAGGAAATTTGGTGAGGTTTTAAACATCACCTTCGAAAATTCTTAGGTGATGAAATTCGGTGCGGTTTTTTTCATCACCTTTGAAAATTCTAGGTGATGAAGTTCGGTGAGGTTTTTTCCATCACTTCCGAAAATTTCTAGGTGAGGAAATTTGGTGAGGTTTTTAACATCACCTTTGAATGTCTAGTGAGGAAATTCGGTGAGGTTTGTTTCATCACCTTGAAAATTCTAGGTGAGGAAATTCAGGTGAGGGTTTTAAAAACTCACCTTTGAATATTTTTAGGTGAGGAAATTCGGTGAGGTTTTTTCCTGACCTTTGAAAATTGCTAGGTGAGGAAATTCGTGATGTTTTTAAACATCACCTTCGAAAATTTCTAGGTGAGGAATTCAGGTGATTTTTTTTAAAACATCACCTTCGAAATTTCTACGGTGATGGTTTTAAAAAATCACCTGAATTTCATTACCTTCGAAATTTCTAGTGAGGAAATTCGGGAGGTTTTTTCTTCACCTTCGAAAAGTTTCTAGCGATGAATTGTGAGTTTTTTTCATCACTTCCGAAAATTCTTAGGTGAGGAATTTAGTGAGCTTTAAAACATGCCCTTGAAAATTTCTACCGTGAGGAAATTTCGTGAGGTTTTTTTCATCAACCGTGGGGGGAAAAATGCTCGGTGATGGAATTCGGTTAGGTTTTAAACATCACCTCGAAAATTTCTATGTGAGGAAATTCAGGTGATTTTTTACTAACATCACCTTCGAAATTTCTAGGTGATGTTTTTAAAACATCACCTGAATTGCATTACCGTTCGAATTTCTAGGTGATAAATTCCGGTGTATTTTTTTCATCACCATTGACAATTTCTAGGTGAGAAATTCGGTGAGGTTTTTTCATCACTGCGAAAATTTATAGGTGAGAGAAATTCAGGTGCGGGTTTTAAATCATCACCTTTGCCCAAATTTCTAGGCGATGAAATGTTGGTGAGGTTTTTCTCACGTCCGAAATTCTTAGTGAGGATTAAGTGAGGCTTTTAAACATCGCCCTTGAAAATTTCTAAACTTGAGGAAATTCGGTGAGGTTTTTTCATCACTTTGAAAATTTCTAGGTGAGGAACTTCGGTGAGGGTTTTTAAAACCATCCCTTCGAATTTCTAGGTGAGGAAATTCGGTGAGTTTTTTTTTCTCATCACCTTCGAAAAGTTCTAGGTAAGGAAATTCGGTTAGGGTGTTTTTCATCACCTTCGAAAAGTTCTAGGTAAGGAAATTCAGGTGATGTTTTTAAAACTCACCACTTTGAAAATTTCTAGGTGGATGAAATTTGGTGAGATTTTTTTTTTCATCACCTTTAAATTGCTAGGTGAGGAAAGTTGGTGAGTTTTTTAAAACATCGCCTTTGAAATTTCTAGGTGAGGAAATTTGGTGAGGTTTTTTCCATCACGTTCGAAATTCTAGGTGAGGAAATTCGTGAGGTTTTTTTCATCACCTTCGAAATTTCTAGGTGAGGAATTCGGTGAGGTTTTCCATCACCTTTGAAAATTTCTAGGTTGAGGAAATTCGGTGAGGTTTTTTAAACTCAAACATCACCTTCGAAAATTCGATATGAGGACATTCAGGTGATGTTTTTAAAACATCACCTGAATTTCAACACCTTCGAACTTTCTAGTGAGGAATTCGGTGATGTTTTTTTTTTCATCACCTCGAAAAGTTCTAGGTGAGGAAATTCGGTGAGGTTTTTTTCATCCCCTTCGAAATTTCTAGGTGAGGTGAAAGTTCGGTGAGGTTTTATGAAAACATCACCTTTAAAATTCTAGGTGAGGAAATTTCGGTGATGTTTTTTTCATCACCTTCGAAAATTTATAGAGTGAGGAATTCAGGGAGGTTTTTAAAACCGCATCACCATTGAAAATTCTATGTTAGGAAATTCGGTGAGGTTTTTCACACCTTTTGAAAATTTCTAGGTTAGGAATTCAGGTGATGTTTTTAAAACTCACCTTCGAAAATTTCTAGGTGATGACCATTTGGTGCGTTTTTTCATCACTTTCCAACATATTTAGGTGATGAATTGGTGAGGTTTTTAACACCACCTTTGATTTCTCTAGGTGAGGAAATTCGGTGAGGTTTTTTTCATCCCTTTGAAACTTTCTAGGTGAGAAATTCAGTGATGTTTTTTTAAAACATCACCTTCGAAAATTTCTAGGTGAGGAATTCGGTGAGGTTTTTAAACATCACCTTTGAAAAAAGGTTATGAATTAGTGTTTAGAAAGCCTTGGACATTTATTTGCCAGCTGACACATTCTAAGGAAAATTCGAATATTATGTGATGAAAATTTGTGAGGTTTTTAAACACCACCTTTGAACATTTCTAGGTGAGGAAATTCGGTGAGGTTTTTAAAACATCACTTCTAAAATTTCTAGGTGATGAAATTGGTGGAGGTTTTTTCATCACTTCCGAAATTTTCTAGGTGAGGAAAATCGGTGAGGTTTTTTTCATCACTTCGAACTTTATAGGTGATGAATTCAGGTGGTTTTTAAAACATCACCTTTGAAAATTTTAGGTTGATGAAATTTGGTGAGGTTTTTTATCACTTTCCGAAAATTTTTGGTGAGGACATTTGGTGAGGTTTTTAAAACATCACCTTGAAAATTTTTAGGTGAAATTCAGGTGATGTTGTTAAAAGATCACTTTAAAAGTTCAGGTGAGGAAATTCAGGTGATGTTTTTAAAACATCACTTTTGGGAAAAAAGGTGATTGAATTAGTGTTTAGAAAGCCTTGGACATTTATTTGCAGCTGACACAGCTAATGACAAATTGAAAATATTTAAGTGATGAAATTTGGTGCGGTTTTTAAAACACCACTTGAAAATTTCTAGTGGGGAAATTCGGTGAGGTTTTTAAAACGTCACCTTCGAAATTTTTAGGTGAGGAAATTCAGGTGATGTTTTTAAAACATCACCTCCCAGAATCTTTAGGTGATGAATCGGTGAGGTTTTTTCATCACCATTGACAATTTCATAGGTGAGAAATTGGTGAGGTTTTTTCATCACCTTCGAAATGTGGTGTGGAAATAAGTGAGTTTTTAAAACATCCCCCCTTTGAAAATTTCTAGGTGATGAAATTGTGAGGTTTTTTTCTCACTTTCGAAAATAGTTAGTGAGAAATTTTGTGAGGTTTTTAAAACACCGCCTTTAAAAATTTCTAGTGAGGAAATTCGGTGAGGTTTTTAAAACATCACATTAACATTTCAGGTGAGGAAATTCGGTGATGTTTTTTCATCACCTTTGAAAATTTCTAGGTGAGGAATTCGTTGAGGTTTTTAAAACTCACCTTCGAAATTTCTAGGTGAGGAAAATCAGTGATTTTTTTTAACATCACCTTCGAAAAAGGGATTGAATTAGTGTTTAGAAAGCCTTGGACATTTTTTGCCATCTGACCCATTCTTATGACAGCGGAGAAATGGAAGCGCTTTGATACTTTGTGAAAGAAACGCTATATACTGACATCTATTTAAAAAAGTTTGGTTATAAATTCGTTTTTTTGTAAATGTAATCTGGTATTAGGTTTAGGATTGTATATCATGTTTTAACGTTGATGAGGTGTGAATTTTGGGTGATATGCACAAAAAAGGTTTTTTTTTTCTCCCCTAAATCGTGCCGTACCTAGGCATATTGTCATCACAGATGTCGTCATCTAAGCACCGCCCAATTTCATCGATGACAACGTTTTCAGATACTTGCCAATATCGATGACGTCGCCCGTCAAATACCATATCGATTTTTGCACGGCCTAATTAGCATACGATTCAAAGCAAATAGTTCACTCGCCGAAGTCTTGACAGCTGGCCGAGGCGAGTGAGTCCGTACCCGTCCGTAAGGTATGTGAGATGGCAGATGGGCTAGTTGTACCCAGCTCTGTCGAAAAAAGTCCCCATTAAAAGTTATTCCCACCTTCCCAGCACAAACACACTGAATTGAGACAGACTAGGGCATACGTAAGTCATTTATCAAATATCGTACTGTCAGTGCCCAGTCATTGCCACTCACAGACATGACTAGTGATTTTGAACATTAAATTAAATGAAAATGATGACTCCTGACCCACGCAAATGTGGCTGTGGCGAACATCCCAAATTCAAGCCAGAACTGAATCTAGTTTCACAATGCACGCGAGATTTTAGGGGACACGCACCTAGACAAGAACTTACCTCGGCACCTTACCATGACAAATTGGTAAGGCACCTCCAACATACGGCACAATTAAGGCTAAAACCTCTGGGCCGAACCATGGCTGAACGATGCATGAAACGCCGTTACTAACACGAAAAACATCGTTTTCACTAACAATGACTGAAATTCACATTTATCGTAACGTATCACATCAGTCTCATCTCATATACTCGCCCGGGACTCAGCACAGACTGCAGCTAGCTCGACTAATCCCCCTAAAAACAAACCGTTCCCCCACCCGGGGGAAAAAAATCCTACACAGTTACAAAACGATGCCATTATAATTCCACCATGAGTTCACGGGCCGTTTTTCACAGCAGCAAGAGTGTTCGCATTTTACATTCCATCTTGCGGTATCAGGGATCCTCGCTCATGGCTGTAATTCGCTTGTTTGGAATCCGTTACCAACTCAATATTGAATTGTTATTGATCAGTTCCACTAAACTCGTATTCCTGGGACTATTTTAAGCGAACGATGACATCATCATTGACCAATCAAGATCCATTATATTTCGAGAAAATCCCTAAACAATGAGTACAGAAGGAAATCTTTGCGAAAATCCGCTTTGATTACGACTCGCTTTGAACAGTCCAGAGCGGGGGCGGACTCACACAAATTGAATTAATAATCAGCCTTGATAAAATGTCTTACGTCTATGGAAGCAAAGGTTTGTTAACCCAAGATAAAGCGCGTTATTTGGGGTTCAGCTTTGTTTATCTCCAGTTACCAGAAGCGTTATCTTCAGTTAACGGAATGTTATTTGGAGATAAGGCTTCCCTATCTAGGGATAATGAAAATGTAATACACTTGTGCTTTCATAACCGTCCCACGGCGTGGGAAATATTTTATCGGACTCGCCGTAGGACATGCCAACTTACAAATCGGTATCCAACTTCTCGGCGTAACTCCCGAGTATCGTCTTTCCAATATAAACCGGTAGGAAGCGCTCTTGCGCACCATTCGGACTTGGCAAACCTGGCGGCGAGAAGGATGAGAATGAATGGAGAGAGGAAATATGGGTTAACGACAAATACTTGACTAAAGGCTATCAGGTCACGAATATTAAATCTAAATGACCGTTATGTTGAAATTACCCTTTTGCAGCGGGATAACCTCGACGGATTTTGAAGTCAATAATTTATTCCCAGTTATCATTATTTCACTAAGATTTGTTGAACGAAGGTTTAAAGGTGATTTTTTAATGTTACTGGAACCGAAGTGCCGTATAATCACATAAGAATCCGTTAAATTACCTTTTTGAAAATCCCAAATCACCCCCCTCCCCGTTCAACCAGGGGGACGAGGCTCCGGGTAAAATCATAGGAGGGCAAAGAGAATGCGCCTGGGAATGACATTTTATTAGCTTATAGCTGAGAGTTAACCTGCTCATGATATAATAGCGTTTCATGGGCCATGCTTTTAAACATTGAAATTAGGCCAATTTGTTGTAGGGCTGTCTTTCCGAGTCGGCCTTGGGTGAGAAGACGTTTAGAGAATAAAATACTCTCATTGCGTTTTTTCTATGAAGCGGCCTGATAATGCATGGTTGTACATATTTTTGAGTCGTGAATGGTCGCCGAAGCAAACACACTTGATAGTATTTTATTTCATTCTTAAACAGTTTTAACACTTTTTATTCTAAAATTATAAAAAAATATTTTATGTGAGATCGTTTTAGATCAAAAGGACTTACCCGCTTGTACCACCCGTAAACAACGTGGAACAATCTCTTTACACACAAAAAATGTCACTACGCGCAACAATATGTGATTTGCCCCCTTTCAAAACTTCATTCACAACGAATCAGCTGTGATTCGAATAATGACATTTTTCTATCTAGCATGTAGACACCTGCATTTGCATCTGAAATTCAATGCGGCGTGTAGAGATTTTGGAATTAGGGTGGCTCATTGACTGCTGTCCTCTCGCGCTGTGTGGACGTTTTAATATCGTCTACTCTAATATTGACTGAGTTTTGATCAATTCCCTTTTTTATTGGATTGTGAATTGCTTGAGGCGAGATGTGTGATAAGGTGATTTATTACGATGAGGTGAGAGTAGAGTACATATTTTTTTTTGACAATAACCGAAATTTGATTAGTTGGTAGGTGTTTTCTTACTGGGTTGGAATTAACCCCCTACGATCACACTCTTATAGTAATTCATTGATATTAATCAGGCACTAGGCCTATGTGCGGTAACTAAGCAGTTGGGGTGTTCTTACTATGTCAATGGTAGTTATAGTCCGGCAGAAATTATTGTATTTAAAATAAATGAACAAGTTGAGTAATCTCATTCTCAGTACCGGTTTATAGGAACCGGGGCGTATTCTGCCACCTCTTTCTTTCAAACATGGCAGTTTTATTCATTTGAAGAGGTTGCTAATTCACAGGGTGGTGGCAGAATGCTAAATCCTTTTAAATCCTTCCGCCATATTTTTTCTCTCTGCCATTATAATTCTCCCTATATGAAATAGGTCACTGACCATGATTGCCCTGTTGTCACTTCATCAGAGAGATCTTTTGAGGTGGCTATAGATTTGTGCGTTTTTCAGAGCAATAAAGGTAATTGTAAATCTGGTACAGTTACTGTTTGTTGTCGCGGAATTTTATGTTGTATTGAGGCCTCTAGTAGGCCTATGATTGTAATACATGTTATTTGCGATTATATTTAGGGGTTTTTGACTGCGGAAGAGTCTAGTGGTGCATAGTTAATTACTTCTATAGATAGTGAAATTGATAAATGTGGTTGACTGCGAATGCTTGTCAATGTACTTTTTTGATTGCGTATGGCTTATATCGGATAGGGGTCTAAAGTTAAAGTACTAATTTTAAGTGGGATCATTGAATCTCAGATTCTGATCTTCACAGCCAAAACAAAAAAAAAATCCTCTTATGTAATATACTTATCGTGATATTATTAGGCACAGCCAAAGGGCAAAAGATCCCACAGGAACTATACAGAAAAAATTCATTCAACACTTATGATTGTTGTTTCCATAGAAACTGGTACACTGCGAAATCCAGAATGTTGGTAACTATACCTGAGCATCGTACGTACTCGGCAAAAGGATAATCAGTACATGGTAATTATGTAAAGTGTAAAGGCAGTTTTTATTTGGCACCGTGGAAAGCGTTTACACCCATTATAACAAGCACAATAATTCATGATATATAATGCACTAGGCCGTAGTAGCGATCTCACAAAAAGATTTTTCACACCTAGGTTCCATCCCGGTAAGTATCTCAGTTTCTGAACCAATTGCTTCTCAAAATTGAAGCAATAGCAATTTTAAATGTCACGCGGCTCCCTAAGGTAGAAAGTGCATGGTATAAGGAGCTATATGTTGCGCTATTCTGATAGCCCTGTAAATTAATTGCCATTTCTTCTAGAAGAATGTTGAAACCTTGTTTATGCATCTCTTCGATATCTCTGCCCTGTGTTATTGTATTTGATGCTAGTTAGTGCCGTGGTATTCCAAGTTGCCGTTGCGGAGATGTTATCTTCCACTCCAATATTAAGGTTAGGAAGTATAGTGGGGCTCCCATGGAGAGCCTTTTTATAATTACGGGTTTCCCCGCTTTTGTAGCTTTGTGGACAGACCTGTACAGGTTTTAACGGTTTAGTACCTCTAGTTTGATGTGCGAATGGCTTTGTGTTTGGATTTGATGGTATATTTACCCACAGAAAGATAAGAGCAAGCTTTGTATGATAAAAAGGTGTTGATCCCGCTTGGTTTTTTGACAAACGAAATGTGTTGACTCTCAAGGTTTTCTGTAGTTTTTTGCTTTTAGTGTAATAGTTTTTAGTTATCGTGATAATTTTCTGATTTGATTTTATATAGCAGTATTGCATGATAAGAAGAGGTTTAATAATCCGTTTGGTTCCTCTCATATAGATGAATACCACCTGTTACGGAATATTTTAGCTGTCCTATTACTTAATCGGTAATGATTTATGAGCACTTTTGCATGAGGTGTTAATCCGCTCAGTTTTCTCTCACACATGTCATATTAATGAATCCTCTTATAGTCCAGGGCTGCTTTGCTATGTATTTACAGTAAGGATTTTTATAATATGGTAGGTTTTGAGCAATATTGCATGATGGGTGTTATTCCATGGAAGGTTGGTTTTCCGCTTACCTTTTCTCTCATACTTGACGAATTCTCTGTGTTCCTTCTGCATTTGTCATGTATTCGGTATATTTTAGCCGCACTGATAGTCAAATATGAATTATGAGCACATTTGCATGAGAGGTGTTAATCCGATGGGTCCCTCTCATATAACATGATATATGAATCTGTTCGAGTCCATCGGCTGATTTGCTTTGTATTTAACAGTGAACTATGGTGGTATTTTTAGCCATTTTGATATTTGGTATTATTTTGCAGCAGTATTGTATGACGGATTTATTCTGCAGATCTTTGTCTCTCATATTAGACGAATGCCTTGAGTTTCTTCTGCAGTTTTGGCATGTAATTACGATCGGATGATTTTGCCACCTAATTCATATTATGCTTTATGAGAAGTTTTGCATGATAGAGGTGATATCCACTTGGTTTCCCTCATATAGGTGAATATCTTGGGTTCCATCTTTTTTACCAATGTTTCACAGTGAAAATTTTTCGCCATTTTAATAACGACATTGGGAAGTTAGTGGTTTAATGTACTCTGGAAAAGGGTGAAGAGGATGCTCATGATGGAGATGTGTTAAGCCGTTTTGGGTTTCTCTCATTATAGATGCCTTGATTTCCTTCTGCAGTTTTGCTATATATTACGGTACGTCTTAGAGCGTCCCTGAAAATTGATGATTTAGAGCATTTGCATGATGAGGTGTTTTACTCCCTAGTTTCCTTTCATATAATGACCTCTTGATTTCCGCCGCTATTTTGCCATGTTATTATATGAATTTTGTCCATTTTGATACTGATTATATTTCGATTTATGAGCTGTATTGCATGATGGGTGTTTTTGCCGGTTGGTTTCCTCTCATAATAGTAGATGCCTTGTATTCCTTCTGGCAGTTTTTGCCATGCTTTATTACGGTACGTCTTAACCGTCCTGGTAATTAATATGGTTAACCCACTATTGCATGACGATTTCTCAATCTCCTTGGTTCTTGGAGTCTATTTTGGTCAGTTTTGGCCTTGTATTTCTGGTGTAGTTTTAAGCTTTTATTTATATATACTGAATTGAGCAGTATTGCATAATGAGAGGTGTTTAATCGCTTGGTTTCCTCTCAGATAGATGAAGCATTTAATTCCATCTGTGATTTTGCTATGTATTGGTCAGTGATCGGTTTTAGTCTCATTGATGATAACGAGTTAAGCACATTGCTTGATAGAGAGGTGTTAATAATTTCCGCTTGGTTACCTCTCAGATTGATGAACGCCGCTTGGACTTCCATTTGCATTTTTGCCATGTATTACAGCGGAGTTTTAGTCATTGATAATTTAGATTTTAGGCAGCATATTGCATGATAGGGAGGTGTTAATCCGCTTGTTTTCCTCTCAGATTCATTAAAGCCTGGGTTCCTTGCAGTTTGGCCCTGTTTTACAGTGGAGTGTTAGCCATTTGATAGTTTTTATGATTTTTATCAAGAGCAGCATTGCGAGAGAGAGAGAGGTGTTAATCCGTTGGTTTCCCCTCACTTGATGAATGCTTTGAATATTGATATCGAAATGGAGAAAAAGAGAGGGGTGAGAGGGAAGGAGAAGGGGGGGGAGGTGAGGGTTTTGGGTTAGGACTGGTGGCGGGGATTGATACGGGGAGGGTTGAGGGGGATAGAAATTGGGTAGGGGGATCGGGGGAATATAGGAGAGTGGAAGGTGGGTTGGGGGATTGGTGAAAGGAGTGATATAGGCATTAGGAGTCCGTCTACAATTTTGCCATTTTTTTACAGTGGGTGTTTGCCATTTGATAATTTCATGGTTTTAGCAGCAGTGCATGATAAGAGAGGTGTTTATATCCGCTTGGTTTTCCTTCAATTGATGATGCCTTGAGTTCCATCTACAGTTTTCCATATTACAGGGGGTTAGCCCATTGAATTTTATTATTTTAGCAGCATTGCATGATAGGAGTGTTTATTCGCTTGGTTTCCCTTCAATTTGATGAATGCTTTGAATTCCATCAGCAGTTTTGGCCATGTAAATTAATCATGGTGTTTAAAACGAACCAATAAGCACATTGTATTATGGAAGAATGTTAATATCCGTTGGGCTTTTCCCTCATATAGACGAATACTTTGAGATCCCTTCTTGGTGGCAATTTGCTATGTTTTTGTGGTACTTTTACTCGTCCTTGTATCGATATCATTTTAGAGCATGTGGTCATGATAGAGATGTGTTAATCCGCTTGGTTTCTTCTCAAAAAAGACGAAGTCTGTATTCCTCGCCACACGTTTTGCCATGGTATTATAGAAAATTTTGCCATTTTGTTATCAATATGATCTTTAATTGCCAGGTCTTTTCGATTTAAAATATTTTAGTAAGAGATATGCATCTGTCCTGATGGCAGTTTGCGGTTTCCTTTTATATTAGCTGATTAGATATCGTGGCTCAAAGTATATGGAATTTTGAAACCTGACCACATGGTCAAAGGTTTTACTATATGCTATGGTGTAATTCCACCGTAATCTGCCTTGCTTTGTGTCCCGTCATACAGTTGAGGCAAGTTGAATTTCCAGTCTGGATTGTGCTTTTTTTGTTGTGTTCTTTTGTGACATGTTTTGACACTTTGTACGTTCGTTGTGATTATATGTATTAAACTTGGTCCTTTTAATTGATCAATAAAATTAGTATATCTGTGTTGTAATCACAAAAGCTTTAAAATGAGCATAACTTTTCTGTAGTAGTGTGGTGTTGACTTCTGATACGCAGTACGGTAATAGTGATACAATGTATCTTTTGCTATGTGGGGTTTTGGGGTGTGATTGTATGGCATCCTGCTCTAAAGGAAAGTATTGTACTGTCAGGTATTTCATGAGCTTGTATACAAATGATGCACTTTATTTCTAGAATAGGGGGTCCTCTTTTTGGATTTATGGTTTCATTGATGTGCGGGCATTAATGGTATGTAAATCCGTAAAAATGTCAATTTTTTTGCGTGATTGTGACTGGTTTAATGCTGTACGTGTTTCCTATTCTAATATTAACTACTGTAGGGAATTTTATTCAAACGCCTGTGCTAATTGGAATTTCTTGTTTGGTGATATTAGGCCTGTGTCTAAGAATTTTTAAGCATATGTGTCCTGTTTTTGTGTTTTGCAGAGCTGGTCACCACTATATTCTTTCTCATTGCTACATGCAGAATTGTTTTAGCTGACCTAGTCTCCATACTTTGAGTAAGGGGTTCCTTCACTGCAGGAGCGGGTATAAGTACCTGGTATATGAACATGTAGAGGAGATTACGCTGCTTTTGGTGATTGGCTAGATTAGTGTTATGTGCTTTATTATAGATTTTTCCAGACAATATTTGTTTATGCTATTGTGGAGGCCAGCATTGGGTCAATTACTGATATTTCAATAACATCTAGATGTGAGTATATTCGTTACATGTATGTGTTTTGTAAGAATTTTCAAAATATTATTTACAGTATTTAGGAACACGGACTGATGTCAGGTTTGGTCCATATTAAAGGGGCTTCTGGCTTGTTATAATATTTATAGTGGTCAAGTCATACATGTGCCCGTTCTTTACCTTGAGGTGGGGAAAACATGGCGGGGATGTCCGCCGCCGTCACAGACGAGCGGAGTTCCCCAGATTTGTTTGGGTTCAGTGTTTAATATATGTTTTCCTTTTCAGGTGTGCGCCTGTGCGTGTTAAGAAAATATTTATTTGGTTTTTTTAAGTTTTGTATTTTTTTTTACTGCTGATAGCAATTACTACACATGCATTTGCATATGAATGCAAATGGGCGTGGTATGAGATTTTGAAAGTAAGGGTGGCTCATTGACTGCTGTCCTTCTCTCTCTCGCTTGTGTGGACGTTTTAAAAATAAATATATTTATTTTTGTTTTTTAAACAGAATCTGTTCCTTCTGTTTTCAATAAAATGCAGTGTTTGGCTGGAACTTTAGGTTCCTTCTTCTGGATAACTCATAGACATCTTCTCTGTGTAACGGTTGACTATAGATCAATTGGTTAGCTTGTCACTAACACAGCAGTTATTCCTTCAACCACATAGAGGTAGACCCAGTCTTGCTTAAAGATGTAATAGGGAGTCTTAAAGCTATTTTTACGGAGGTGTACGAGTTTGTTTGTAATTTTGTAAGGATCTGCAAGGTATGTGGTAACTTTAAATGTAATCGCTAACGTTTTCATGTTACGTTTTGCACGCTGTCCGCAGCCGTCACAGATGGGCGGTGTTCCCCAGATGTTTGGTTCATGGTAATATATGTTTTCCTTTTCAGGTGTGCGCATGCGTGTTTAGAAAATAATTTATTTTCGTTTGATCAAAGCGAAATTCGAAATAACAACAAATGCAAACGCATAAAGACAATATATAATGACATCTGTATCCATAAAATAGAGCGTTTGGAAATTTGCGATTGCATTTCCATTGAATCAGTCCATAATACCCGACAGCGATATAGCGGTCATGGCCCCGGCCCCCTCATGGCACTGACACGATGAATTAGTGCCTGAAGGAATGTTTCTGCGGGCAAACATAGCCTAAACATACACCCACGGTGCAGCAATTATCGTCAAAGCCCAGCTTTATGATCAATTTCTAAGCCAGCGAGGACCATATCAACAATTTCATCTACATCCTACATGTCGAAAACGGTAATTTGGTGTATTTTGGCGTTAATATTTATTCATGACACAAGTGACAGAGACACAGTCATGAGCAAGCACGGCATGGCCAAGCACTAATCTTTTTTCCTTTCATAAATGCTGTTGTTCAGGGAAAGTGACCACATTATGGTTTGTGGTTTATTTGTAGGATATTGTAATAAAAGTCCTCTAAATAGTATTTTAGTAAGGCCTAATCCTAGGCTTAGTCTTAGGCCTTGTCTTAGTTTAGACCAGTATACAGAGTGAACCGGAGCGAGAACGAGCGAAGTACAGCAGCTTGATCCTCACCCATGCACCCGGCATCCCATGGTCCACCCCCTAGTATCTCGGAAACGGATTGATGAACTATCATATGTGTGGTACTAATAGATAGCTATGACCCTCCCGAGTCCATTGATACCAAAATAAAGTACAAACATACCTTGTATGGTGTCACAATGACGTCAAACATGACGTCATGCAAAAATGCGAAAAATCTAGAAAAACCGCAACATTCATGGTTTTTCGCCATTTTTTCAAGCAAAAGTTGTTTTTTTTTTGCCATGATGTGTGTCAAAGTATGCGCACACATGCTCTTACCACAAAAAATCAAATATAAATAAGATAAACATAGTGTAATAGTATCCTTAGCACAAAAAATGGATTTCTGCTGTTCCGTGTAATTTCAATGGGAAATATATAGCTTTTCCTCGCATGCAGTGCGCGATTACGTAACGCCGCGACATAACCGTAGGTCCGATTTTGTTCAAAATGGTCTTAAATCGAGGAGCGCAAGGCTTCAAAGAAAAGGTCATGTAGTTTCGGCGTGAAAAAGGACCGGGAAGTGTTTGGCAAGCGTTGTTTTCCAATGGCTAGAAGGACATGAATGTTCTAACCCTAACTCTAACCCTAAAAAGTAACCCTAACCCTTACCCACTCTCGGAGTGAATAATTCATGAAAGTCCCTCTAGCCATTGGAAAACAACGTTTAGGCGACGAAAAAAGAAAACCCTGTTTTACGGGCGAGCGGACCTTTCGAGTAGGGTCGGTCGGTCGGGCGAATTTTTTTCTTTTTTTAATTTTTTTTTTCTTTTCTGGAGCTCAAAATTGGCCTAAAATAGTCCCAAAATCTGAAAAATCAAGAGAAAAAATGAAAATTTTTTACAAACAAATTTTCTTTAAAAAAATTGCCAAAATTGATAAATTTCGGCTAAAACAGGCTGATTTTACATGATTTTTGGAAAACTAAAAAAACAAAATTCTGCAAAACTGAAAAATCAGGGTCGGTCGGGCCCGTAAAACAGGGTTTTTTTATTTTCGTCGCCTAAACGCTATATTTTGGGTAATTACTGTAAAAGGTGAGCCAAGTAGACCAGATATTGGACATTTGCCAGAAAAAAAGTAACACTTCCATTAGTGTTTTGAAACGTTATTTTAATAACGTACTGTCATTATTTTATGCCTCTTTGTACTTTACCTACATCAAATTTGTAATCTTTATGGTTGCATACAAGTGTGAATCTTCATTCATTCCTTTGGTTCTACTTAAATAGTGACACTTCTCTACCACTGTGCGTGAACATAAAATACTGAACTAGTCTAAACTTGCAAGAAAGGTTTATTTAATTTTGTGGTCGACAATTTACCAGATGTGTAAAGCGTATAGCGTATTTTCTAGCACACTTCAATAAACCGAAACTCGTTGAAAACTCAACTGATTTCCACCGTTAAAACGTGATATGCATAGCGCTATCCTGGTTATGCACTGAGTATTGGTTTAAAGCAACTTATAAGGATCAAGCTTAAGAAATCCGTGTATGAGATATCTTGAAGATTGCTTCATAACATGTCACGTTATACATCAACGACTAGCTGATTGGAACGATAAGCATTCCAATAATAGAACAGGTAAATTGCTAATGTGCAATTGACAAATGCGAAAATGTAGAATATCGGTATTTTTTTCTCCCAGATTATATCTGAAGTTTTTAAGCGAAATTTGAAGTTCATTTTCTCTTGGTTCATTCCAATTTCTTCAAATCCCCATCCCATCTAATACCCCTTATTCATAGCACTTACCGTAAATGTATCCTTTTTTGATGCGGATAGCTAAAATACTAAGTACAGTGGCGTAGCCAGGATTTTGTTGACGAGGGGGCACAGATTTGTGACTGTACCGACACATGTATTGTACAGACAAACAAACTAGAGAGAACCTTCATGTGATCGTACAGTTGAGTATGGACACATTTTTTTGCTGAAAATGATAGATTAGGGTGTGTAGAATAAGAATCTCCCGGGTGCCACCTGGGCATCCTTGAGCATTTTGAGAAATCCAAGATGGCGTCGCCATAAATGATAATTATCTATTCAACCCAATATTATCAAACTATGGAGTTGCTAGATATACTATAGGATCCAATGAATAAGTGTATGGCACTTGTAACATTAAGTCATACTTCAAATTCAAAATGGAAGCCAGATCCAACAATTTTAAAATATGCCCTATAACAGCAAATACCTATAAAATAGAAGTACTTAGTTGTACTTAGTACTTAATTGTAACATGACGTCATCAATATGGCAGCAAAAACGTGAACATTTCAAAAAATCTTTGACACAAATTTATAATTATTACCAGCCTTTCGAATCGAATTCAATGGGTCATGACATTAAATGTACCAACTTTTGATCCTAACCATGTACAACATACCGTGGATGAGTAAAAAGCCGTACAATTCAGAATAAAAATGAGGAGTAAGAAGTTATGCCTATTTTTGCTGAGAGACCTAAAAATATCCTGTTTGGTCGTTTTAATACCAAACAAAGCTGTCGCATCGTTTACATAGAGTCAAGCGTATGGTCTTCATGAATCCACTGCTATTTGCGTTAAAACATTTAACACCAAATTATTGGTAAACAATAGAAGGTATGAGAATAATTGAAGATTATAAAAATAATATCCTGAAGAAATAACAAGAAATACTGATGTGAAAATCGCTCATTTCAAATAAGAAAGACAGGTAGCGGTTGTAAGACCACTGTTTACTTGGGTTCAGCAAGATTTCATGGTTTTAACTACAAACGAAACTTGGGAGCCAAAGTGAAACTACATCGGTTTGTATTCGCTTGAAAAAAAACAGTTTTAATTCCAATTTATTTACAGAAAACTTTAGTTTTAGTTCTTCTCGCAATTTATGGATGCTGAGTATACTGTATCTGTGCAAATAATTATATACTTTAGAGATGTAAAACAAAAATCTCTGAGCACTTTCATTATGTTCATGAAATGATATATTGATATGGAATGATTTTCAATAACTGACTCTTTATGATTGAACAATGGTAATTTAATTTGTTGAAGATAGTTTACTTATATTTATATTACACAATAGACCGTTTTATTCAAACTGATACGTTTTTGTCGAGAAGAAATCGATACCATCTGAAACTGCATGTGTGAATTGCCTTTTCTATAATATGTTATGGTAAATGTCGGTATCAGCCTATCCGCATTGTATGACTAAAATCGGCCAAACACAATTTTTAGGTCTCTCCGCAAAATTGACACTTTCTGAACCCAAAGTTCCGAAAGACACACAGCAAATAAAAACTTATTATAGCCTGTTTATCCATATAAACCACTAAAGCAACATTGAAGCAAAAATAGCGTTTACCTCTTTGAAGAAAACATCTTTCCTGAATGTGGGTTTTATTACTCCACGTACATCCAATTTGTTTAAATGCGCCAAATCGAAATAAAACTAATATGGTGCAAAGTTCTCAAATACCATAGGAATTGTTTTTCACAGATTTTCCACTCATTTTTTTTTTAATTTGACGCCATTTGTCATTTAGCGGGATTACCTGGTATCACTTGTTAGATCATAGTTTACATTTTGGAAATGTTTAAAAAAAAAAAAAAAAAATTATACTTGAAGGTAATACCTCTAGGAAATGGTGGAACATTTCAAAATAGGGGAAAATTAATGTGTCCAAGAACGAATAATTTGACACCATTTTCAACAAACATCATAAGCAGCGAGTTAATTATGCAAAGGATTATCTTGAGCCCACGACCTACGAACCACTGCCTTGGCTCGGGTCTACAAATCCTGCTGAATAATGCCCTCCCCAGCCATGGTGCAACGAGCTCTCACCAAAGAAGCTGGACACCTCTCAACGAGACCTTGAGAACATCACTGGCTGCCTCCGGCCTACTGCAAATCTCTATCCTACCAGTGCTTTCAGTCCTTGCCCCTGCAGTACCTTCGGAGAGAACACCAAACGCATAAACTAGTGAATAAGCCCGCTGGACACCCAGCACCTGCTGCATAACACTGTCAAAGAATCACAACCAACTCGGTAGACAGAGACTGCGCTCTCGCCGACCTTTCTGCCACACGCTGCTAACTTCTCCAGTTCCCCTTTCACCATCTTACAGACGTGGAATACTGACTGGCTAGATCCCCCAAGACCAGATCAACTCTCTACTACAAACACCTAAGACATTAACACCACCTGGTAGCAATCTCCACGCAAGGAATGGGGTCACCTTAAACACGATTCGCACAGGAGTCAGTCGCTTCAATAACATATGGCAACAACAACCGATGGGGGCTGCGCCATCGCCAGCCTGCCAATTCAATGTGGTTCTCCATCATTCTCAATGAGTGCCCTAACCTTTCGTCCACCGATGGACAACGATGTCTCAACCCCAACCAATCAACAGCAAGCTTGCTCCATCGGCTTCAACATATGTAGGCCTGCTGCCTCATATGCAAGAAAAGAACCTTAATATGGCTTTACCTGGGTTTACTCTGGAATGGACATGGTTATTGATGGTATCAAGACCACAATTGGACCGGAATTTCAAAATTTACCCAGTACAATTTTTTACCAAACCCCCTTTTTTAAGCATCCCCCATTTTCTCAGAATGGTCCAACAACTTCTGATTCAGCATCCTTCAACTATGCAAAACTTCTTCAAATCTATTCCAATACTTCGGATGGATCCCTAATTTATCCCCAACATACTATATAGCGCCCGCTTCTTGTGTGTATAAAGAATATATCTTATTATTTCCCCCATAAAAGTAGAGGATATGTCTGCAGTAGTGTCTCTAATGTCATCGCCGGATAGGAAAAACCCTCCTATGTACATCTTGACCTTGAAATCAAAAACTCATATTTGAAAATGGCCCAACTTCTTTCATGTGTAGCAACTGTGTGGTATTGCCGTCTTGATGAGTTTCGTATTGAAAAGAATCAGAATTTATTTTTGTTGGTGTGGTGTTTGTTCAACTGTTTTTTTAAATGTTTTGGCAAATTATAATTTGAAATTATATCTGAGAAATAAAACTTGCAATCAACAATGACTGCCAGTTACCTGGCGACACACATAACCAACCCCGGCGGAGAGTACCTATAGCAAAGTGGATTTAATTCTGGACATGACACTTGTAATGAACGGTGGCACGCGACCTTTAAGGTGGTGCGGTACATAACTAAATAATTCGGACAACTGGGGGACATACCTTGGGGACAACAATGCGAAACCATCGTGTTTTAGGCGATATATAGTATCATCTGAAAGCTGTAAATATATGAAATGCACTGATTTGTACAAAAATCGTAGGATTAGGAAACTACACAATACAGCATGGTGTGTTATATTGGCCGCTAACCTTGGTTAATAAAATAAACGAAATGAACAGGAATAACATAAAAGGAGCTGAATATTGATACCAAAAACTCAGATTTGACCTGTAAAAAACCGATAGACGCGTTTGAAGAACAAAGTAATTAATATTACAATAAGTTAAGTGTACCACCCATTTATAAGGACCGGACGTAAGTTCATTTGGCGGCGCTATTTTATAGTCCGATTAGTAGAATGCGGCGGTCATTATTATAAATACCGTACACGACAGTACGATAGCATATCTCAACTCCATGTGATGAGATTATGTTATACAGGCAGGACCGGTTGAATGCTGCTATGGGTGAACTTTCGTATTTTCCATAGCTACTTTATAGGGAAAAAGAGCAAAAGACGACAGGCACATAGTATAGTGTCAACTCCGTGACGTATTCCCTGGTTTGACCATAATGCTCTGGGGTTCGTTCGCGAAAGCAGTCGTAAGACTAACGTAGCCCTAATTGCGACGTAAGTTACTACTAAGATTTTTTACGCGTTCGTGAAACTTGGACGTAGGCTACGTGTGTCCTACGAGAAGCCAGATTTACGATTAAAACTACGTGTGGTCATGAGTACACGTAGCACACTCGTAGTGTGTGGGAAGTGAACAAATCGGTCCGCTCTTCCCATTCCATCCATCTTATTAGCAATATATCATGGCAACAGCATTTATAGTTCCAGAAAATGAAGGGAGAGGCAGTCCTGGACGCATAATAAGATATCAACTCGCAGATCTCTTCTTTCAATGATATATCAATTATTCACAGTCAGATTGGCTGAATAATCAATGTAATTGCGCAATTGAAGCGAAATCGGTGAATGTATACATTAGTTAACAAAAACGATTAAACATGTTAAAAGTTAATAATATATATCATTGTTTTCTGTAAACACGTCATTCCTATCCACAACAGATTGGTCCATCTATCCATGTCCCTCACGAAAAAATAATGCAAGAAGATGGAATAAAGGAAGAAATAAAGAAAGAAAAGAACAAAAGAAGAAAGAAAGAAAGAAAGAAATTGAAAATTAATTTCTTAAGAAAGAAAGAAAGCAGAAGAAGAAAGAAGAAAGAAAGAAAGAAGAAAGAAAGAAGAAATAAAGCATGTATATAGATTATGATCACCTCACCCTCATCTCTGATCTAGTTCACTTGAGGCTGACTCAGAGATTTACCGAGAATGGTCGTCCTAATTTTTTTCTAACAAATCGTAATTTTTTACATGACAAAATGCTTGTCCATGCATACTATCACTGTGTGAAATTTGCTAACTCAAATCGATTCCTTCATATAACAAACTATCTCAATTATGTAAACACATTCCACATACGTAATTTTTGCTATACAGTACACTGTTACAAAATTTCCGTAAATTAGAAACAGATTTTTCCGTCTCCGTAATTACGAAAATCTGTTTTTACAAAACAATAAAAATAAAAAACAAAAACATAAAAAATTTTAATTTACGGAAATATTTCAAAAATTTCTTGCAGCAATATTTACGGACTTTTTTTTTGGTTCCGTAATTAAATGACGGAAAAATTCTGTTAAAATACACATTTTTTTCCATAATATGAGACATATTCTGTAAAATTACGTTCAAATTTCCGCCTAATGGACAGAAATTCTGTAAATTTACCCTAACAATGACCGGAAATACTGCTGCCAGAATTTCCGTAAATTTACGAAACTTTTTTTAACAGTGTAAGGCCTATCCTATGGTACTGTTTATACTCACATATAAATATTTACTACATCCCCTACGGTTCATCTCAATCTTTGTGGTTGAATTGAGTATTTTAGATGAATTAAAATTAATACACTCAGAAACATTTCAATATATTTGAGTCACAGCTTAACATGCTTAAAAGTGCACATTTTATTCGTCTCTTGGACTCTTTCCGAGTTTTCGAATTCTTTACAAAATCAGAGCAATTCTTCGATTCTTCACTAGTAATTGTATGCCTTCTTCACTTGCTTACACCAACCACCTTTTTCCTTAGGCTAGTATAGAAAATCTGCTGGTTGCAGGCATTTACCTTGCCTGTAATATTCCTTCATGGTCCTTTTGGTTTCGTTTTTGATATGGCCTACATTTACTTTTCATTTTTTTAAATAAAGATATTTTTTGTCTTTCCCAACCTCTAAGAATGACTCCTAATGATGAAAAATTAAGCCGCCCTCTTTGTTCTGAGGCTTTCTTGTGCCGTGGAAGGCCTATCTAATACCTATCGACAGTACACAGCTGATAATATAACAAGCCAATTAAACGCGGTTCTCATCAACCAGGAGGAATTCTAATATGCTAGGGTAGTCTGAGTTACTTCACAACCTGTTTTTATAAGTCTGCACTAACCCCAAACCACACGTATGCTTCAAAAATCCATTAATCGATACTACTAGAACGCATTCCAACACCGACTCGTCCTAATGCTTGCAACCCCGAAATGCACCCAAATATAAGACACGTAATAATGATCCAAACTTATGCGAAAAGGTAGCCCTACGACTGTCCTAACGTCATTGTTGCGAACTCACGTAATCACAACTTGTAGAAATCGTAACAAGCGCTCAGCAAAAGTTACGTATCTACTTACGATTCAAGTTTCGCGGACGAACCCCTGGTGTTTGGCCTCAACTCCTTCGATATCCAGTGACAAAAAAACTTTTGTTTTAAGCTAATCTCGAAATTACTCTTCAATTATCATCTTAAAGCAGCCGACACCATCATCAATTAAGGCTTGAAGGTGAGCTGATCCATGGGGAACAGTAATTGGCCAAAAACCAATAATTAGGAGCAAGATTTAATAGATAAGTTATCCATTTCACGTTTCGAATCGGGGTTTTTTTTTTCAAATGGGGTGTGTGGTACCTTCATACTGTTTGGTACAAACAGTATAAGTTACCTATTGGGACTACGTATCCATTATGTCTCGTGGACGACAAGGTTCAACATATCCTTTAAACCCAACAATGATCCTTGCCCACAAGTGTGTGGAACATCTGAGTTTTTTATATTTGTATTTAGAGGTTTTTTGAAGTAGCTCCACTTTCTCTAATTGGTTCATAATTAGTTCGAGTTCTTGTGTATCATAATGGCTGATCACCTCGTGATAGGGACGTCAGATGAACGCGAAAAATCACTCTGAAAATATCGCGTTACGCTGAAAAAATCGAATGAAATTCAATTTCAGCGTTACTCCTTTGTTCTGTCTTAATTTTCAGTAAATTTTCAGCGTTAGGCACTTGACTATAATGAGCATTGACTCTTTACGACTGCGCCATTCAATCACAATGAACGACTTTGACTATATGGTAGTATAATTTTACATATCTGGACGATAACACACCTGAAAGTGCTCTGAAATCTTGAAATGGTCTCGCGTGCGTGCGGTAAAGAGTTAAGGCGTTGTTTGATCACAAAAAACAACGTGATCAGGCCAGTCCAGTCGACTAGCGAGTGTATGCAGTGTTCATTAATCTGCGACCATGCACAGCGCGCAGGCTCATTGATAGCCTATGATCGCTTGGACCGTTACTTTCATCGGTTACTCAGTGACTATCAATGAAGACGAACCATGCACCGTACCGGTATGAATTCGTAAAAACCTTGTAGGTAATAATTTTATTCAGTATGCCGCTACGTTGTATGACTGGGTAATGTTTGGCATAACGTGGGTATTAGGCCTATTAAAACAATTATAAGTGCTTCGAGCTAAAGGACCATGACATCATGTGTTAAAATGGGGAAAGTTTATACAAAATTAGCTTCATTTCTCACAGGGTTATCTCACTTCATAAATTAAGGATACAGCACTCTGCATAGAATCTCACCGTAATTAAATGTTACAAAATAACTGTAACCAGAATGGACTTCCATTTAGATGCTCTTTAAAATTTAGGAAGACCTTGCAATTTAGTATGCAGTTGTAGTGCATAACTTGGGTATTTTGTGTGCCAAAGGCAATGAGGTTATATTTTGGTTTTACCATGGTTTTATTATTTTTATTTAGTTTGGGAGGGGGTCCTTAATGTACCACTTGATGCGGTGCACCTATTTAAAAAAAAAAAAATCGATTACAAACCAGAGAGACCTGTTACCTGGCAAAATACGGAACCTACTAGTATCATGGAAAAATTACAACTCAGTGACAAGATCCTTGACAGAAATTGTCGTTGAGAGTGTTTCTCTAGATATGTGCAACATGTTACTCGAGAGTTCATTTTTCCATTTTTTTTATATACATCCTAGTAAGCTTTGATCTTCAAAAAACAAAGCCGCTTTAGCGCGCAAATTAAATTTAACTAGTTTGGCTGAAATTTAACCGGATGGAAGAGGTGGCTTAAAGGTGTTAATGACAGGTTAAAGTTAAAGAAAATTAGCTATTTTATTTATTGTTCACTTCTAACCATAAGTGACACGCAACGTGTAAGCATAGAAATAATTGAATTTTTTTCAGGATAACTAATTTTTCCAGAAGTAGACCCAAGAATTTTACTAACTATAGGTAATAATTTTATTCAGTGTGCAGTTCTATAGGGCAAACATGTTACCGAGATCAATTTCATAGCTTTGATATTTTAGAAAAACAAGGCGGCTTTTGCGCAGAAAAATCAACGTAAACAGTTTGGATGAAATTTAACCGAATATGGAAGACGTGGCTAAAATGTGTTAACATGTTAACGTGAATACAAAAATTAGCTCATTTCTCACGTGTTGTTCACAAAAAGCCGGATTTTTAGCGAAGCAAAATTACACTTAACTAGTTTTGGATGAAATTCAACACGGATATGAAAAGGTGGCTAAAAGTGTTAACATGTCAAAGTTTATAAGAAATTGGCTATTTTCTTTATTGTTCATTCATAATTAAGTGAAACAACAGTGCAGTGTGTTAAGCATAGAATTTCTCCACCGTAATTGATTTTTTCAAAATAAACTAATTTGTCCTAAGTATCCAAAATTTACGTCATTGGTGAATTTACTAACTTTAGGTATTAATTTTATTCAGTATTCAGTTCTATAATGCAAACATGTTACTCGAGTTAATTTTCATATATATTACATAATTAAGTTTGAATTCGAAAACAAGCCGCTTTACGCAGAAAAATAAAGTAAATAGATTTTGGATGAAATTGAACCGATATGGAAGAGTGGTTAAATGTGTTACACATGTTAAATGATACCAACATTAGCTCATTTCTCACGCGCTGTTCACAAAACGCCGGCTTTTTAGCGAAGCAATTACACTTAAAACTAGGTGGTTGGTTGAAAACTAAAACAAAACAAAAAAAATCAGAACCTAGTAGTATATCCCATGAACTTCTAACCCTTCGATATGGCCGGTCTAAACTTGAATATATATTTATGTCTCTTTTAAGAGATTTTTTGACTATGAATGTTTTTTAAAGTTAACTTAGTGCAACGAGAGATTTGAGG